>VWZV01008324.1:440204-637728 GCA_013397155.1 Irena cyanogastra
GGCGGGCGGAGGGCGGGGCGGGGGAGCGCGCGCGGCCGGAAGCGCCTGTGACAGGGCGAGGCAGAGCGAGGGAATGTCTGCAAAGTGCGTGCCCGGGCGCGGAGCGCGCAGGGGCCGCCGTCAGGGGAGCCGCCCGGCCACGGCCACGGCCGCGGGTGTGGACGCAGACCCCGGGCACGGGTGTGGCCACGGGCACAGGGCACGGTCACAGCCGCCGCCCGCCGTGGTGAGCATGCGAAGGCAGCTCCCGGCCTCTGCCTCCCCGGGCTCGTCCCTCTCCTGCGAGGGTTTCCCTCGGCAAAGCCGTCAGGCCGGGCGCGGAGCCCGCCGCTGGCAGCAGCGCGGCTTTGCCCGCGCTGAGCGGACGCGTTACACCAGCCAACACGTTTCCTAAGCATTAGAAACAGGTATTTGTGTCCGTTCAGCCGCTTAGGCTGTCCTTCAAACACGCTCTACACGCTACCAGAGTTCTCTTCTGAGAGCCATTAGCGCAGGGGAAGCTGGTGCGTTATTGCAGTGAGGAGGTGACCGTGTTTTGGGCTGCCGACAGTCTCTCGTTTAGCTCAGCTTCAGAATGGTCTGTTTCCCCCAGCCTGCATAAGAGCTCATAGGGGCTGGGTGACATCTCGTGGCCAATCCTGCTCTTCTGCTCTTCTTTCATAAGGACAAACATCAAACTAAAAAACTGTTTCTGGTCATCTCCACAACCTAACATAAATAAAATAACTATATCTGTAGGTTATAATAAGATGCAGAACTCTGATCTATATCTGTTGCGATATTCATCACATGCCTTGACTCTTCGGGAGATGGCTACAAAATAATTTTTATTTTTTTTTTTAATGAAGCAAATGGGTATGGTTTTGGTGGCAATGGACAAAAGTCTCTGCTGGTGTTTGGTGCCATTCCTCTGGGATTTCTCCACATAGGACAGAAAATGATGATTCACTTCCTTGAGGTTTACAAATGTATGCTGAATGATACTTGTCTGCACCCACAAGTATCTGCAACAATGCTGGCTACTTTGGAGTTTCACTTTTCACTTTTTCACTTTTACAAACAAACAAGAGCATTATACTGTGTTCCCTTCTTAGAAAAGCTTGCTGGCATTTAATGAGAGGGTAGGGATTTGGAGACTTTATGAGGCACTGGATGATCAAAGCCTTGGACATCCTTCTGTGTAAAATGGGAAACTTCTTAGATGATCTGCTGTGGTTTGTGTAACAGGCTCACATCACAGGGAAACAAAGCAGGTGAAATAACAGCAACTATACCACTTTCAGTCTTTCACATTTATTATGGTTTTAATTTGTATAGCTCGTATACAGGAGCTGACCTAACACTGCAGTCACTTTTGAGTTTGATATGTTCTTATACAGAAATATTATACAACAGTGGTCTCCTAGCAGAGCTCTTCCCAAAGGGAACACTAGCCCTTATTGGCTCACAGCTCTCAAGCTGGATCGTGTCAACCAGGTTCCCCTTTCAGAAACAGGATAGTACACTACATATTCCACAGTATTCATATCTGACATAGCTACATGAAAAAATATGGCAGTTATGAGCAATTTACGTGCCTTGATTAGGGAAGTGAATACTGCATAGGTGAGCAGGCTCCCTGCTCAAGCAGTGACCTTAAGAAAGTTAGGAAATGTTGAATTCTTGGATCATAGTGAGTGAGAGACTGAAAGAAGAGAGAACATAACCCTCTGCAGCACTGAAGTATCAAGACAATCTGAACTGACCACTAACATGTTTGTTCTTTATTTACTGTGGGACAAGTAGGCCACCAGTTATTCAGATTTAGCTCTGCCAGGCCTGTCCCACCCTGGAAGTTCCACCATCTTCTTGCTCATTCCATGGCCATAGGAAGAGGGTGGGTGGAGGCCCCAGGAGAGGTTGATTGGGGCCATTAAGGCCGCTTAGTGCAATCGGGGCCCTGGTGCTGGAACCTCATCTTGCCTGTTTGCATCTCTCCAGGACTCCATGTACTGTGTTTTCATGAGGGAAACAATTATATTCTGGTAGAGACATACAATGTATCATCTATTGACAGTGTTCTGCTTGATTTTATGTCTAAAACTTGCAGGTACAGCCCTGCCTTGAGTGGATGGCAAAAACTCCTTGGTGTGATTGAGTGCCAGTCACAGCTTTGGAAGAACAGAGAAGTCAGGCAGCTGAGGTGCAGAAGCCACCTCTGTACTTACTTCTGCTTGTTGCTGTGCACTCAGCATAAAAGGACAGGAATAATCTTAAGCAGACATTGAACACAGTTGGGACTGTCTGTGTTGTGGGACCTATTCTTTGGCACTTCTCTGCGCTGAATTTCAGAGAATTCTAGTTATGGACCAGCAGTGGTTGATGACAGAAAATGTAAATTCACCGAAATCACCAGTGCTAACTCCAGAATTGCTTAATGGTACCTTTAAAGTAGCATGCTTGTTGAGTTTGCCATCTCCATTTGTTCAAATGATAAACTGCTGTAAGGTGGAGAAACGTGTCTAGAGCACAGAACTCTGGGATTATTCACAGGCAATACCTCCATAAACCTTTCCCTTGGGAAGTACATGTCAGACGTGTTCCCTTTTGACTTGTAACACTGTATAACAAAATTACAGCACACACAAAAAATGTAGTTTGCCTTTAATAATAGCAAAATCTGTTATGATGAATTATATATTATTATTAGAGAATATAGGCAGAGAAAATATTATAGTAATCTCTTTCTTGTGAGGGAGACTACATTCAGCATTCCTGCCTTTGTTGTGGTTCAATGCCCCTTTCTTGTGTCAGGTAGACACACACAATGTTAGATCATGTTATACTTGTATTGCCACAGCAATAAAACACTTGGGATAGACACTAGAGAGAATCTGCTTTATAATGTGCATCTCCTTCAAAACCCTGTTGCCTGGATTCTGGAAGGGCTCCATGCCTCTGTGTAGGATTTCTTCCCTTCTTTTATAACCCCCTCATAAGCTCCTCTCAATAAAGGGTTCTTAGCTTTGCAGACACTAAGTGGACTCTTTGGTGATAGTCTGAGTATCGTATTATTAATGTTGGGCATGACTTCAAAACAAAAAAAAAGGAAAAGAGAAGAGAAAAAAAAAACCAGGAAAAATGAAATTTGAACCAGAGATAAGATAAAAAAGACTTTCCTGGAAAGTATCGTTGTCTATTCTTTGCTAAACAAAATAATTGTGCTTGAGGGTTCCAAGATATGCTTTTAAAGCTTTCTGTTTGATGTCTACCTCAGCTTTATTGATGGAATTGAATTTACGGCTAAATGATAACTGACTCAAACCACTGTGCTAGAGATCAGAAAACTCATGTGTTCTTGTTCAAGAATGTATCTTGCTTTTTTGTTTGATTGATCTGATTTCTCAGGACCTCATATATGCTTTTTGAAATGCAGTACAATAAAATTCTGAAAAGCTGAAGCAGTATCCAATCCTACTAATATTCTGATCACAAAGTGAAATCTTGAGGAGTCACGCTCTCTCTTCTTAGTCACAATTTGAAGTTGCTTTGGAATAACCTTGGTTTAACTCTGATTATATATCAGAAGAGTAGGTAATAGAAAATGATTCTGTCCTTCTCCCATAATCAGACAACTGCCCTGTTTTTTAACATGAGTAAGACTTTGCAGTTAGGATTTAACTGTATTCTTCCCACCAAGTTTTTATGGAGAGTAAAAAGTCAGATTTTTAAAAGGTATTATAAACTCTGCCCAATTAAAAACAAACAAACAAACAAACAAACAAGAATCTCCCCAAACACCCATGAATTATTCTTTGAGTCTTGCTTTTGAAAGTTTTATTTAGTTCCCTGTTCATAAAAGTAATAACTGGGCTATACAATTTTCCAGCACCAGAGAATAATCTATATTCAGACCTGTTCCTTTCCACAGATATTGTAAATATAAATTCTACAAGTATTTCCATTAACTTTGCACTGAGTTGTCAAGCAGAAAATAAACTCTTGGGTTTAGGTACCAAACCAGACATTTCTAATAGGTACTTAGTGTGTCCACTAAGTGTACTAAGGAGCTTCTCATTTGCAGGAAATTATTTGAGATTTCTTTTCAGATATCACACTAGCATTTCAATGCAAAGTGGTATCTAATTGTAAAATACCACAGGCACAGTATAAACCTGGTCAAGCTGATTCTCCATTGTCTTCTTTCCTTTGTCATAATTAATGAGAGGCCATACTGTTCATCCACAGGTTTGAATGACAGCTCAAGGTGCAAGGGACACTCTGTGTTCTCATTTGAATGCAAACTGAAATATCATCATGATTTATTTTACAGACTTCATTGGACCTGGGAGAATTAGAAGCTTCCCTGAGGAAACAAGTCACCGGCCACTCATGGAGATTTGCCAGAGAGATTGTGCAGCAGATAAATTACTGATGTATAAAAGGAGAAAGACTAAGAAAGAAAAAAAGCAGTAAGAATAGAGTAGAAAATATGGATGAGTTATATGTCTTAGTGTTCACTGTGGATGTAGTAATTTTCTACATTTTCCCTCCAGTATAATTTTTATGAAGCTATTGAATTAAAATGAGCACTACCAGGGCTTGATGGTATTCATCCAATAGAAAGGAAATTTCTAAGTGGTTGTCTTTGTTGTATTGTCTGATCAACCTCTTTTTGTAATTATCAGAAGCACAAAATTCAGAAAGGTCTGTAGCAGTAACTCTAAAAATTGAGAATGGATGGCTTAGTCTGGCTTCTGCCCTGATGAATCTGCAGAAAATGTAATTAGAATGTCTATAGATAGTGTGTGTACAATAGGTAAATATCTGTCTGTGATCCTCTTCTTTAGAGCTAAACAATAAGCTCTCAAGTTGTTTTGTTATTTGAAAGAGCCAGCAAGCATCTCTCTGATCTGCATAGTGGTCTCTGTTCAGGTATCAGTAAAGTTTTTCACAAAACCACTACCAAATACTGTCTTTAAAAACCATGAGCAAATACTGTGATTAATGAAATCACCTTATGATGTTATAAAATACTTCAAAAATAGTAGAAAAGACAAAAAACAGAAGTAGGAATATGGGAACACTTCTTGCTGTGGAGGAAATTTGGAATCTCTTGGGACCTTGTTTTGCTACCTTGCTTTTCAGCGTATTTGTAAGTGGCCTGGAAAGGGGAGGAATATTGAGGTGACAGTTGCAGATGTTATAAAATTGCTGGGGATAATAAAATCTAAATCTGATTGCAAAATGTTGCAAAAGGATACTGTGCTACGTGACAGGGAAATGAAGCAGCAGACATAATTTAGTGTTGGTAGTACTTTGCATGATAAATGCAAAATTACATTAGAAGTGAAAAGTGACTGCCTATATAACCAAATGGACTTTTGATATTACTAATCAGAAATGAGATTGTGAAAATACTTCAAAGAGTCTCTGAAAATAGCAGCTCAGTGTTCAGCAGCGATCAAAAAACCACAGAGCTGGAAATTATTAAGAAATTATTTGTGAACAAAACAAAACGTCCCTTTGTCTGTATAGATCCATGGTACACTCGGATCTGAATCTGACATTTTTCTTTCCCTACTTCAGAAAATATACAGTAAAGTAATAAAGGATGCTAGGAGTGATCAGAGACTTTGAATTACATCATATGAGAAGAGATGAAGCTGACTAGAAATTAGAGAAGGGAGCAATTTGAGGAGGAGGTGATAAAGTTTGACTAAAACAAGATTATGAAATCACAGATCACACACGGTTGAACAGGGCAAGATTGTTCAGTGTTTGACATAGGACAAACCCTTGTGGCACCCAATGAGGTTTTGAATAGTGGATTTCAAAGAAATAAAATTAAATACTCAGGCAAAATCTAAGTTAAATTGTAGAATCTACAAGGTTTCCTGAAGACCAAAAGTGTAAATGGATGCAAGGAATAATCACACAGTTTAAGAATAAAAGGTCCTTTAGCAACTGTTAAATAGGTAACAACTTTTCAGAAGCCTCTGAGTCTGACTGACAGGAAGACGGCAAAATATTTCCTGGGAAGCACCATTCTGTATTTGTCCTGTTTCCTACACTGCTCTTCTAAGTGTCTCCTCATGTTCTTCCTTTGAGATGCTGAGCAGTTGCTCCTCCATCTGACTCAGTGCAACTCTTATAGTGACCTCATTCATTCCTTTTAATGTCTAACTCAAGAAACAACCTAAACAGGACATAAAGCCTCTTCTAAATGGTGAAATTCAACCTCTCCAAGGCACAGAAGAGCTTCAGTTCAAGAAAGCCTAACTATGTGCAGACTCAGTTCCTCTTTCTGGCTTTTGTAGGTTCCTGTGCAGCTCCTGGCATATTTGAGCAGTGATCCTGAATGACTTCGATACAACAGTTCTAAAAATATTCTGGAAGTATTACTCTGCTGTGTCTCAGATGAAAAAAAAATGTATATCTATCTCTCCTACAGATCTCCAGAACTTCTGACAGACTTCCCAATCTGGATATTACTGTTGTACATACCTGTAGTTCTTAAGTGACCCTTGACTGTTCTTTTTTTGATTCTCTAAAACTTGTGAATTTGAAGCTTAAAAGGATGTACAGGCTCAGAAACATACCTTATCTTTATTCTTCATTATCACTAAATGCATTATCGCCCAAGAGTGAAGAAAACAGGTCCTGAGGTCACTGAATTTGGTATCTTTTCTCTCTCAAGTGGCCAGGTGACGTTTCACTTTCAGAAACTGTTAAACAAGAGTGTTAACAACAGATTTAGTTTATTTCCTATCTACTTAATAGAGAACTGTTCCTAGCTCAGCAATTGATATTTGAAAGTGGGAGGCATTTGATTTATAAAAGACATTAAACTGAGTCTGCTTTATAAAATCAAAAGGGAATAATTATAAAGCTTCACAAAAACGGAAACTGTTTTCAGCAGTTTATGAACTATGACAAGACTCTCTTGCTTCAACAGGCAGTAGCTGTTAGATACAACCTCAAACTGTGAGATTTACATCAGTATTTTTCTCCTCAGTGCCTCAAATGGAGGAAATCTTATATAGGATATATATTTATATTTATATACTTATTTTCCAGTGAAATTATTTGCAGTAGGACTTGTCTGTTATTTACGAGATAGGCAATAAAAATGGGGTTCTTGACTGTATAATTACCACTTAGAAGAGCTTACTTGTGGGCTTCCAGGTGGTTACCCAGATCTAGAAGGTCTCCTTTCATCTAATTTAAAAATTGAAAAGGTTGAGACTACTGTGGCTGGTGAATTACAGGCTCATGCATATTTATACTGTTGTTTGGGTTTATTTATAACACAAAAAGTCAGGATGGCTAGGGTCTGAACAATATTAGCACGTGTTTGCATTGTTTGGTGATAATTTACAGTTTTGGTGGGATTTTAGTTGCTAAATAATAAACAAATTTTTTAGGTTATTCAAAATGATGTCTGCTTGGAAGGAATGTAAAGCATCATATGGAAAATTTAAATCTGATTTAAGTGAGAATTTTTTAGGTGCTTGCAGTTGTCTGGAGCTGCTGGTATTTTGTACCTGTGATTCCACCAAGTTTGCACAAGAAAGACTCTATGTACAAACTTTCCAGCACTGCAAAAGTCACAAAGGAATGCTCGTCCCTCTGGAATTTCAATGACCTCTAAATCTTTTCATGTTGTTACTGAACACTTCTAGGATATGATTCCAATTGCAAAACATGGAAAAGCACCTTTAATTTGATGAGGTTTTGAGTTTGGTGCTTGCTAAGCAAAAACTAGCCCAAAGTTAATATTCACTTAGCATATTTAGAATTGTAAAGATACAGTGTAATTCCTAATTTCACTCTTAAAAGAATTTTTCAAATTATGTATCTTCATTACTCACTAAAAGAATAATCACATCCTACCACTACCTTCTCCTCACAAATCTTTTGTTATTTTAATGTCCTTTTACTGCATGAGGCTGAAGACCCTTTAAAAAAGTATTCTTTCTACAGTGAGGCTTAAGGAAATCACTGTCTAACATGCCAAGATCCCAGACTATTCAAGGACTTGTAAATGTGATGGAACCCTAACTTGAACTGCAGTCGGAAAGGAACTGCAATCAAATGTGGAACATAATGCAATGAACTTACAGCAGTTTGTCCACTTTAATTGTATTTCTATATGAAAAATCTGCTAGAAATTGGGCTGATAGTTTGCTCTGGAATTCAGGTGTTCTGTGGATTGTCCAAATACTGAAATAATCCTGTGCATTTTTTCTCCCTCTCTTTGCCATTGTTATTAAAAACAAACAAACAAAACAGACAAAACAAAACAAACCTCAATCTCAAGAATATTCAAGAGGACAGCCTCCAAATCCATTTCTCACATCACTCCAGTCTTTGAGCCGTACCAGTCCCTGTGGATAGGAATCATTTAGAGATATTTGGTTACTCCTTGAGGTACATCCCAATGTTAAGCAGATGCAGTCACGCTCTGAGTTTCCTAGTACAACTGAGAGCCTGGAATTTTAATGCATTCCTAATTAGGTCCCTTGCTTCAAATGACTTTGCTCCCTGGTCTCCTTACACATCCTAGAATATAATTCTCATAGGTAATTGTATCTCCTTAGACATATATGCCTAACAAGTATGAGATATGGGAAACTTCATCCAAAGGTGTAGAGCTGAATATTGACCAGTTTTATAGCTGAGATACTGTTTCAGAATCAAGCTTCTAAGTATTTTTTGTTATTGGTTGTTAGAGAAGGGTATTTGCACAAAAGCTTTCAATGCAGCTCCTTCAGCCCGGGTTGGAGAGGTGTGAAACCAAGAGTTTCAGGTTTTAACCCAGTGACCCTTGGCAGCCTCACATTTGCACATGGTACAGGTCCTAAAGGGAATCATTTAGATCTCAGTAAGCTGGAAAAAGTGTCTGTCTAAGGCTGGCAGTGGATTATCATGAACTTATTGCACGTAAGCACATTATATATTTTTAGGTTTCCTATGTAGTTTAGGAGAGTAGCAAGGGATTTTGGATATGCCTGCAGTTAAAGAAAATCTGACTAAATAACATACAAGTTAGTGTTTGAAGAATCGTTTTTAAAATTCATTAGGAGCTAGGGTTATTGACTAGGACAAAGGCAAATATTCAATCATAAGAGCCAGTGCTGAAAGAAATGTCATCTTTTTGTGTGTATTACAAGGAGGTTAATCAATGAGCTATGGGGTACTAGCAGGAAGGCAGGTATTTCTCATATGCTGGTTAATTAACCATTAGTCATTGCCTAAAAATACTGCGGTTTGAGTTACATCAGCCTGTCAGATCAGGTAGATGAAATGTTCACTTTAATACATTTGGTCTTGCCCCTGCCTGCTGAGACGGGGTGCTGAAGGAGGGATCGTACCAACAGTGTAGGAATTACCAGGCCCATCCTATGAGCTCGGACAAGTGCAAATACAAATCATTCTGGCAGTCATAAAGCAAGGTTCAAACTGGCTCTTCCTTCAGGAAGAACCTGTTGAGTGACCACAGTTCTACCCCATAGGTTCAGATGCTCAGTGGATCTTTGACAATCTTCTGAAGAGCTCTGAATTGCTCATTCGTTGTGAAGTTACTCAAAAATAGTAAAGTCCCTTTAAAAAAAACATTTCTTTTACATTTACTTTCATGGAAATTAATAATAAATATACTCATTTGTAGGTACTTATCCAAAAAGCTTTTATTCTCCTGTACTTACAAGCAGAGACTTACAGCCTTTATGAAGACCAGGCAAGGCTTGTCTGTCATGCTGCAAATGCAGAATCTCCCTCTCTCATTCGGTATATTTACTAATGTTTCATTTTATTTGTTTTTAAATACTTTATAAATACTTACACTTTGTTTAACTTGATGCATCATATTTAACTGGTATTCTGGAAATTAACAGCTCTCTCTTTCCTGTTATGTCGTTAGTTCCTTAACCTTCAGTTTAAGGTACTCACATCCAGTTTCCATTTATGTAAATCAGAATAATTCCACTCATGTATTTTTCACCTTTCAAATGTTTTGTGTAATAACACATTTTAGTATAAAATACAAAGCTGGTAACCTTCAATAGGTTGCTAATTTGTCCCTGAAAACATACTTAATTTTTTATGTATTACAAATTCCTATACAAATTTCTTTTTTCCTAACTGTTTTCTGGATAATCTTTCCTGTTTTTTTTGCTTCTGCTGCTCTTTCTTCCCACTGATTGAGTTCAAATGCCAGCAGGGATTAACAGCTGACCACTTTCAAGGTAGAAGATGTCAAATTTTGGATAAAAATAAGGGTTTGAAAGAATGGAAATATGACTACTCATTATGAAAAAGGAAATCTGAACTCACAGTCCTCTGACATCTCAATGATTTTTTCAAAGCTAGAGAGAGCTCAGATGGTTTGATGATCTCTGTGGGATATTCTGCATAATCTACTGTCAATTACAGAAAATAATTACAAAGTAGACTGGAAATCACGTAAACTGAGTTATTCTGAGCTCAGCAGATTGCTGAGCAGTAGGTCCAGAAATGCTAGAATCACAGGATAATGGGATTATAGACTTTGATTAATTTCCATAAAACATCACTGCACAATGATGAGGTTTTGGACAGTGCTTTTCAGGGGAACTGACGTGCAAAATACCACCAGGACATATGAATAAAAGCAGCATCTTCTCATGAGTGATTTTTACCATTAAAAACTATTACTCAGAATTTACTGCAGGAGAGCTGATAAATCCAGGGCATGAACTCCCTGACTGTTCCAAATGGCCCTTTAAAATATCATCTTAAAATTGGCTTTGTCTTCTACACTAGTCATTTGTGAATCTGAATTCATTGAACAGCTTGCATGTAAAACTTCAACAAAGTTAATGCTGCAGATTCCCTCTTTTTCTCTCTGTTTCAGTCCTCATTTTCAAAACACAGTTTTATTGCTAACCTTGCTTTTTAGTCATGTTCTTCTTTGGCCAAATTAGATTTTGAGTCTATTAGCTGCGACAGAGTCCTGTTGAATATCAATCACAGGGGAAGGGAGTCTGTCATGCACATCTTAGGAAACTATTGAACGGATGATAACATCTTTCACTTCTAGAATAGACTGATTGGGGAAGTGAAAAAAGAAATGCTGCCCTTATGGGTACCATTGCATAATTGTTTATCATGTTGTGATGGTTCGCACCTTCCTCTGAGATACAGTAAAGACAGACTACCAGGCTTTGATGGCCCAGTAGTCTGATCTGCCATGACAACTCTTTATGTTCTGATATATGTGACCTGTCAGTGTCTATACTGGAAAGATAAAAAATTAAGTTATTGGTGAGTGAAGACTAAAGTATGTGGGAAGAGATTTCTAAACGAACAGTTTTCAGTTGTCAGTGTGCAGTGGACACACTGTGCAGTGTACAGTGAACGTTGTGGAAATGAGGCAATAAATGGCAGCAATCTAGGTAAAAGAATTTACTGTAACAACTAGAGTTCAAATATTTAGTTTCATTTAGTTATGTGAGAAAGCACTGCTCTATGAAATAAGGATAAGGCAGCTTTTTTAGGGACACAAAACTGAGACTGGGAGACTGTTTGAGATGAGAGTAATTCACAGACTGGTTGCAGTTATGTAAATGGTAAGAATTTCTCAGCACTTCCCAGAAAAAATATTTAGAATTCAGAAAAATTGTTTGGCAAGCCCTCAATAATGCATTTCTATTGATATGAGACAATCATATCATAAGGATATGCATGGAAGTTGATCACGTAGATAATGTCTAGTGGGTATGGGCATGGTCTCTATATAAGAGCTCTTAAGGGTCTTTGTAATTGGAATGTAATTGCATAAATGTATGCATGGATGACTTGTTTATTTGAAGAGCTGAGCTCTGTGAGATCTTGAGTGCTGTAAAGTCCTGTCAGCTCTTAGAACAGAGTTTTTCAAGGGCTCTAAATGCTAAGCAAAAGAAAAGACATCGCTGTTGTAGCTGATTTTACTTTTGAAATGATCCATTTTTGTTATAAATGGAACAAAAAAAATCCAGCATTAAATGTGCATCAGGTACCACACTCCTTAAGGACTGGTAGTTCCTGCTAACTACATGATTTAGGTGGAGTGAAGAAATGACAAGAATAACTGCCTAAAAAACACTGTAAACACAGGGACTGATGGATAGTAAATTTTATTTATGGCACTGCTTTGGTAGCCACTTTTTAGAGACCAGAAAGGTTTTAATTTGTCACAAGAGGTTTCTATCAGATGCCTCCTGCTTGGTGTGACAGTCTGTTGCTTCCTTTGGCATTGTGGTTGATTCAGTCAAACAGTTCATGCTACATCCTGTCATGTTGTCCAGCCATGGCTTCAGAGGCTTCACAAACACAGCACCTCCAGTTCTGGAAAGGCTGAGTACTGTAAAAACTGCTTTTGAGCATTTTGATTTTAACTTGTTCTAGCAGACACTTGGCTTGATTAAGAAAAAAAATTACCTACCTTCTATCATAGAGAATATTATCATGTTCCTTACAGGGAACTACATTTAAAATGATAGTAAAGGAAGCAATTTCACAATATTTATTTTTAAATGAATGTTTTTTACATTATAAATGCTCTAGGTGCATGAATAATATAAACAGGTGCTATCTGGTTGGTTTTATTCTTTCTAGATTTTTTCCATCATTTAAATAATAATAAAAATATTTTAATATGTTATTAGATATTTTTTATTCTTCTTAATCTTTTGTATCTCTTTACAAAGATACAGTAAAGCTCCTGTTAAAGAAGCAAATGTGCATAGCATGTTATTGTCTGGATTAATTGTTTGGGGCTGAAAACTGATGTACTTCTGATTTTAGAATAATGGAACTCAAAGCTTAACTCTTCCACAAATATCATGTGCATGACCATTGGCAAGTCAGTTCAGCCATGGTCTAGCAAAAAGTCAGACATTTATGCAATTAGAAACTCACATTCATTTATTTTAGAGTACATAAAGGTGCTAATTGCACTTGGCTTCTTTTTCTCTTTTCCTCTTACTTTTTTTAGTTTAGACAATAAAAGCCCAAAAGACCCTTAATGTGTCTCAACCATATCTAGCACAACAGAGTTCCTGGTCCCTGCTGATTCCAAGGAAACGCTCTTACACATCCTGCTCACTGCACTCCAGCTGACCCTAATGGGAGTGTTTGCATGGATAATTTGAGCTCTTTGTATATAATCACATAGGAAAATTGTATTGCCCTGGGAAAAAAGAATGGGCCCTCCTTTCCTTGCAGGATACACGTTTTTCATTGTGGTAGGTTTGATCTCTCAGTGTAGCCTTCTACTCTCTGACCTCAGTGTCAAAAAGCTTCCTTTTTATTGTTGGGTTTTCTTTAACTTGTTCCCAGATGTCTGATGCAACTAATGGCAATAAAAGAAATCAAACAAAGAAATTTAGAATTCTATTAGGAGCCACAGAAATGTTTCCCTGAACTGTCCATCGATTTATATAAGTAATTTCCAAAAGAAATTTAATGGACTGTTTTAAAAGTAAAATCAGCTACAGCAGTGGTGTCTGTTTTGTTTGTTTCTCCTGTCTCATTATCTCAACAAATACATTGTAATAGTGCTTTCTTGTATTATGGATGTAGCAGTTCAGACCTCTGTAAACCTTTGAGTATCAGTTACTAACAAATGACTGTAAATGCTAGTTGGGTATGTAGCATAAAATGTTATAGATGTGCTATGGAGTATTTTTATAAACATAAAACCAGAGGAAAAACCAAGTACAAACCAGTTTAAAGCTCAAGTAAAATGAGAGCTGTTCTGAATTGTGGGTGAAATTTTCACCATTCCTGTTTAGAAATCTGAATTCTGTGAGTGGTTTCTATGGTTTTTAACTCCATATACTAAATGTGTCACTAAGAATATGCCTGAATTTGATGCAGTCAAATGCTACAGCAAGGGTTTATTCCAGTCAGAAGTGCCTATTAGAAAAAAATCATTATGCACTTGCACACATGCATGTTTATTTGTATATATTTATGCCTTTGGAGCAATAGTGAGGCAAAAAGACGTGTGAAATTAGACAGGTGAGAACAAGAAATGAATTCTTTACACCTTATAAAATAATTTGCATTTGTGCACCAGCATTCCAGTTTCCTGCCTTTCTCTTGGACCTCTCAGTAACAGAGTCTGTAATAAGACAGCTACTCAGTTGCAGGAAGATTGCATCATTCTCTTAAATGTAATAAATGAATAGATACCCACCAGAGATGACAGCAGCAAGCCCTCTGCCTCTATATAAAGGAGCCTCTGTATAAAGATGTATGTGCTGGAATATTGCTTACTCTGGTAATTTTGTTTAAAATCAATCCAATTCTAGGATTTTGCTAATGATACAGTTGTATACATATCAGAAAGCACTGATGCAAGTTATATCTTCAGTGTTACAGTTTGGATCAAACCATTACCCGCTGTTTATTTGGTATCCCTACTTTGTTCACCTTCTCCCCAGCTCTAGCACAAACTAAGATCTGAAACACCACCCTGAGCTCCTAGAAGTGCTTTAATATTATACTGCTGTCATAAGGGCTTTCTAAATGAGTAGCCTTGTTGACAATATAAAAAGAAGTATTCTTTGTCTTGTGAAAGCTTCCCCCCAAGCCATGATCAATCTAGGAAGTGCTGCTGGATCCAGGGATGTTAATGGTTCCATTAGGCCCTGCATTTATGTCCTAGAGTGTCCCTGCAGATCCTTGTCTGTCATGTTTTTTTAAACCAAGCAACATCTCTTTCAAATACAGAAGATTTAATTTTGCTTGACAGCCCAATTTTTTTCCCTTTCTATGTTTCTGAGGCTAATTCTGACCATTGTGAATTTTCTGAAAGGTACTTTTGATTTATAAAAGTCCTTCTGTTAATTAAACCCTAACAGCTTTCATGCTTTTCCTTCACACAGTGGCAGCACCAATCTGCTGTTCCTGCAAATATCCCCAAAATATAACCTAGGATGGCAACTTCTCAAAAAAGCAGGATACTTGAATGTGCATGTGGCTCCTTCTCTTTTGAAAGCTTTGGCTTTGGAGGTGCACTGGGTCTGGTTGGGACAGAGTTAATTTTCTTCCTAGCAGCTCAGAAGGTGCTGTGTTTTGGGTCTGTGACTGGAGCAGTGCTGCTAACACACCAGAGTCTGGCTGCTGCTGAGCAGTCCTCGCAGAGGGACAAGGCTTTCCTTTTCTCCTGCTCTGCTTTCTCAGTGACTAGGCTGGGGGTGTGCAAGAAATTGAAAAGGGACACAACCAGGACAGCTGACCCAAAAGGAGCAGAGGGGTATTCCATGCCAGATAACATCGTGCACAGCAGTGCTCCCAAGCTACAGGAAGGGGCTTTTGGGAACGTGGCCATTGCTCAGACACTGCTGAGCATTGGGGTACTTGAAGGAAGTGACTTTCACTTGTTAATCTGACTTTAATTTATCTGTATCTGTGAGTTTTCTCACTTCTGCTCTCCCTAATCTCTCCTCTGTCCTACCGCCGGGGTGATGGGCGAGTGACTGTGTGGTGCAGCTGCTGGATGTGGTCAACCCACCCCAAGAAGGAATTTGGAAGGAAAGATCTGGGGAAGAAAAGGAGAGCCCACATCATTACAACATTTTAGACTCTGTCTAGTGTGTGGAAATACCCGTATGTCTAGTCTGTCATGACAAGACATTAGAAACTCTTGCTTGACTGTGTTACTGTATGATTTACCTGAAGAAATCTTGTCGTGCAGGAAACTACCATATTTGTGGTTTGGGTATCCTATGAGAAGCAATGACATCCTGTAGTAAGAAAAGTATGTGAAGATCATAGTTGGAGACCAGGAAGAGGCTTGGGTAAAAAACATGTTATAAATACATAAAATTCTGTGTTAGATAATTTAAAAATTGGTATTAGTGTAAAAATTATAAACAGATTTGATGGGTGGCTTGAAGTATCACATTTAGTATTGAAAGGAGGTTAGCTTAACAGGGAATTATAATACTTGAGAAGGAATAATAGTGAAGATGCTCAGTTGAGGTAGTAACTGATTTTATTTTGTATTTTTGCTAAGAACTATGGGATAAAACAATACCCCAAAGATGAAGAAGACTGGATTTCCCAAGGGGACCTGCAAATATATGAGAAAGAGCTAAACGTTCTCACTTGTAGAATTGCATTTCAATTTTGTAATATAAAATGCAAACTCCTGATTTAGGTAGATAAACAGAAGACTGTTTGCTGTCAACTGGAAGACTTCCTGTTCAAAATTCAGTAGTAGAGAAGACTCAAATAAAACAGACCTGACTGTATGATGCAGCCCTGAAAAATACCCATCTTTGCTGAGTAAGTAGAGATGAGGGGAAGGATCCAACCTGTAAGACCTAGACATAATAATATATACTGTTCTTACTGTGTGCAGGTGCTCCTGTTTGAGAAGGACTAATTAATGCAGGAATGTAAGCCAGAAAAAAGGCAAATGGTCTAGGATGAAGTATTTTTTATCATAAGAAAGCAGGAGTAAGATAACTTGGTTTGTTTAACTTATCAAAAGAAAATCTTAAAGGAAATGTGGTTGCTGCATACAGATGTATTGGCTGAAAAACACCAGAGAGGGAAAACAACCATTTACCTAAAAGAAAAATCTGGCATAAAACCAAATTGAGACACAACTACATTTGGCAGGAAATGTTTGCTAAATGTCAGATGTTTGAGTTTCTACATTGTCCTTCCAAGAAGAGTAATGGTAGTAAAAATACCTCTCTCCCCAGATAGTTTTGGAGATGTTCTTTCATCAGCTTATGAAGGAGATTGTGTGACACAGCTGGCTGATGGCAGGGACTGAATCTGTCAGTTTAGGAAGTCCATTCTAGCATGTTGCTGTATGTATTGGTAGTTTTTTCTGGGTGCCAGAAGCAGGAAGCACGGCGTGTGAGGTGTATACAGGTGGTACACACCCTCAGAGAGCTGTCATACTGTCAACACTATCTGTACTGAAACCACTCACCACTCAGAAGCTCTGAAATGGCAATTGCAATTGCTACAACTCAATCAATTTTCCACTGCTGAGAAGTGTGCCTTATCTTTAGTTCCTAGCATTTGGAAGCTTTTAGCCTGATCAGGCTTAAGTGAAGTGTCATTTCTTTTTCAATCTTGCCATTTTTCTGGCCATTAGATGTTCTGAGAGTCTGAGACACACAGTGTGTGAACCCATATGACCAGGAAGGCCATGGCAGCTTTTCCATGAAGTGTTTTAGCCAGGCTTTCCCTTGGAAGGCAGGGTCCTTCTTAGAAAGCTCAGGATAAGTGCACAAGGTACTTTTTTCCTTTTTATGTAGCACACTCTTCCCTGAAGCACCACTGCCTACTAAGGTTCCTGAAGCCACACCCTCTTAAATACTCAAAGAGGGATTTACCTAAAAATACCTAAAAATCCAAAGGTATCCATTTGTGACTAAACACAAATATTCTTGATTAATAAGTTCAGTTATTTTTGTTAATGCCTTTCAAAGGCAGCTGATGTGAGGCATCTTTAGCATGAGAGACGGGCTTCCAGAACTGAGTGTCTGGGCTAAGTTCTTAGTTAAGTAATGCTTTGAATATGCTTAGAAACTGTCAGTAGCACTTTAAAAATCCTGAGAAATGTTCTCATCAGTTGTGTGAAGGAATCATGGAAAACTTATGAGTGCATAGGCAAACAAATCATACTGTCTCAGTTCTTTCCTCTCTCTACAAAAATTAGCACAGAAGAGTTCTGACATCCTAAAGTGATTTACAAAAGGTGAAGCATGTATTTTAAGAATATGGAATATATTGTCTTTGTAGGTGCTTCTCATGAGAATCTACAATTTTTTCACCTGCTGGTTTTCCCTACCAAGAAATCCCTCTGATAAGAGAAAATTCTGTCACTCTTTATTTAAATCAGTGTCTCATCCCTTGGGATAACTTGGTCATTAGGTTAAGTTGCTAACAGCAACTTTTCTTGAGTGGAGGGAGAGAAGTTTTTCTTTCTAAATAAATAGTTTGATTTAACCAAATTGTGTAATTTGGTTACATGGTAATACTTGCATAGACCAAAGAGTTTATTTAAAATACTATCAGTGGCTGTAGTCAGGAAGCAGTGCTGAACAGACAGAAAAAAATTGACTTGCAAATAGGCCTTTGGGAGGTTATAACTCAAGTTACATCTATTATTCAGGTAGTAATAAAGCCTGGAATCTCCATTTGGAGATAAATATTTAATTGTGCAAGGCACTGCACAGGTAAAATATGGGGGAGGAGTCCACTCACACAAGCACCACTTTCCCAACAATCAGTTTCCCAGTTTAATGACAAAATGTGCAAGAAAGAAGCATGGGACTGCACCATAACAATAAGCAGTTTAAAATAATTGTTAAGCTTTCTGAAGACACAGTGGTAGCTTTGAAATCTTAGTTTCTATACTTTAACACTCCATATGTCTTCTTAGTGAGTCATGCCTTTATTTTACAGGAACTTAACAAAATGTACCTCAAAGGACGAGCAGGTGGAAGCATGATGGAAGCTTTCAGGCTCTCATTTGCAGAATTCCTCTTCCTTTTAGGTCAGATTTGTTAGACAATCTAAGTTTGCATCTATTGTCTCTGATTTAGTTCAATATTTAGCATCCATTTAGGTTGGTTATCTTTTTTCAGAGTTTTTGTAATGCCAGGGAGCAGCTGATGCAGTGAGAGTCAGAGGTGCAGGGACCCTGCAGAGTCTGATTCACTGGCTCATATCCTTCTCTCTCAATGACTTGCATGGATATTCTGCTAAGGACAGCCACTGAGAGAATCTGGCAGGCAAATAATTTAATCACTGTCATTCATTTTCTGGCTGCTGAATATTTAAGGGACAGGTGAAAAATAAGGATGAAAGGAGGAAAAAGCTCCTGGTCTTTTTGTCTCCTGGTTTTTATTCCTTTCAGCTGCTGTTACAAGTACCTTATTATTTAGTCTAGCCAGTAGGGACTTGTAATTTAGTAGACATGGCAATGGATCATAGATAATCTACATAAACAAGTAAGGCATCACTGACAGTACAGTCATCTGTTCTTTTTATCAGTTAATTCAGGAAAAATTATGATGAAGTAGACCACTCTCTCAGCTTTACCTCAACTTTTCACAGCAGAGGCATGTCAATGATCAATTTTTCACCCACCAGCTATTTCTCTTGGTGGACTTTAACCATAACTTTAGGTCTTAACTTGAGAATACAAATGCTAGTAAAACAGGGAAGCTATATCTTCTTTCTCACCAGTCTGTGGGCACGGCCCAGGTGAGCTACTGAATTTATTACATTTGAGTAACCAAGACGGCAACCCCTGTGTGCTCTGCTGGCAGTGGTGGAGGCTGGGGAAGGGTGAATGCAGCTCATAGTACAGTGTGAGGTTAATGCACATCCTCTGTTGAATGTTTAGGATGCAGGAATTATGGGACAGAAGAACAAACTCCTCTCTTGATTGTTTCACTTAAGTATTTCTCTGGGGCACTTATCACATTAGAAAATACAAACCATAATCCAAGAAATAGTTGTTATAAATAAATCCCTGGAGAAAAATTTTACTGCCATTGTCTGCAAATAGGGCCATTATCCATGAAAGGAGGAAGCGACTGGAGAATGCACGGGTGAAATACTTTGTGGTTATTTAGTTTTAGTACCTTGTATGCCTATTTGTCCCCAGTCTTTGCTATGATAATTGCAGGGAGCTATCATGAATGGATCATTGATTATCATATATGACTGAATGCAGCCAGGGTAGGGAGCAATGTTAAACATTGATCATTTGTATGTCAGTGTTTGATGGCACTGCATCATGACAAGAAAACCATGACAAGAAAAAAGCGTGTGGATTTTTTCCCTTAAAACAAGACACAAAGATAGTTGACACAAAGGCGTGGTATTAATTGCTCATTGCATGGTATCTTTTTAAGTTCCCATTTCAAGAACTCTTGCTTCCATCTCTATGGTACAGAGCTGACCATTGCTAATCCACTCTTGCAGATAAGAAGTAATTTTGTGCTTTCCAATTTATTCTTTTTGGGAAGAGGTATAACCACATATCTCCAAGAAGTTTATTTTGCTGTGCTGGTGGCTCACACAATGCTGCTAATTGTTCTGTTTACTAAAGCATCTCTTGCCTCAGCGTCTGTGAGCTGCTGCCACTGACTGGGTGCAGGAAATAAGCTGGGGTGATAACATCAGACTTATGTTGTTTCTAATTTGGCTCATATGTACTTACAAATGTCCTGTGACTGTATAGCTACTCACAGCTGTAACACTTGTTTTCAGCTGTATCAGGAAAGCTGGTTTAAGTAGGATTGGCATAAAGCCTTCTGCATACAGTCTTTTGAACTTACTTCCAAGGTTTTTGCCTTTAACAAACAACAGAGAAAACAACTTCCAAGTGTTCTAAATGTAGCACGACCATCTGTTGACTTCAGAAATGAGCTAAGTAATAGTGATGTCTTTTCTGTTATATATCTTGGAACCAAAGAATACTTAAATTGCTTTTATTTCCTTATTATTATTATTAGTTTTTTAATTTCAAGTAATTTCTAATACCTCTGTTTTGGATTTGAGCACACGTCAAGGGACACTTCTAATGGTAATTTCAGCTGTGTCTAGAAAAGGGCGCAGAGATTGGCAAAGGGGATGATGGGTGTGGGGGGGGAAGAGCAAGATTACAGTGTCACTATTCTGGTCTAAAAATCTCCAGTCACTGACTATTTCTTGTCTGCCTCTCCTGGTAAATGTCACTGTGCAGACACTGATCAGACAGTTGAATGCTTGGGAGTTTATTTTGAGTTAATGGGCTAGTGGAAGTAGAAACTGTGCAACATGATAAAGAAAACTATTTTTCTTTGCAGAAGTATCAATTTTCACAATGCATCCACACCTTAGGAAAAGAGGAGGAGAAATGAACACAATTTATGGGAAGCCCCTATACAAAGTCAAAAGGAGGGAACGGAAAACAAGAACAACTCTTGTTTGGAGAAGTGTGTTTTGATGTACCTTCTGTATCACAATGACTGTAGCTCTATACAGAATTGATTTACACCATGCATTTGAAACCCTAGAGATGAAGCATACATTTTTTGGCCAAATGTCCCAAAACACTGTTGATAAGGGACTTGGAAAAAGATTCTATTTTCATTCCCATCGTGTAGGCACACAATTTGTGGTAATTGGGAGTGGGGCTGGGCCCAGCCTCATCCCTAACGGGCTACAGCTGTGAGCAGCAGGTGAGCAGCGTTGAAGGTAACGAGCCATGGAGTGCCCAGGGGTACTGACCAATCACCAAAGGGAACAGAGGGCACACAGGTGCAATGCATGAACCATAAGGGTATAAAAGGTTGGGCTAAAGAACGAGAAAGGCAGATGCTTGAAATATTCTGAGGTGTTGTTACTCTGTGTGGGCTGAAGCAGTCTGAAATTGTGTGGTGATTCTCTGTGTATTGTGGCCATCTCAACTGTGACCTATGCTATGACACCATCATCCTGAAGGCAATGAAATATCAATGTGGATAACACCGTAGGAGCAGCAGCCTGAAAGGAGAAAGGTTCTTTCATTCAAAGCTGGTGAGATCACTTCACTATTTATATTCAGGGCATTTCCAGAAAACAGACTGAAGGAGGAATCAAACAGAGTTTTATGACTTCATAACTTTTACAAGTCTCTTTAAAGCTCTTCATTATTATTCACTCTTCAAAGACAGTCTATGGCAATACAGAGTATTAAAGGAGCGGTCTGGAAAAAGCAAGCTTTGAGAACCAATTACTAGAAAGCAAGACTACAAAATGCATTTATCTGTTACCTTATGAAGACTGGTTAAAGATTAATTGGGAGAGGAGTGTCTGCCTTCACAACATCCACTGCTGATAAATCACCTGTCAGAAGTCCTTGGGGAATGTAGATGTGACTAAAATTAGTGCACGCGTTGCAGTACAAATGACGTCCATGGCTTGGGTTGGTGAAAAGCACTGTCTTTATCATTGCTACATCTTCAGCATAAGTCAGGGTAAGTAATATCTGCCTCCATACCCTGTAGTACAAGGTTGCTCCTGAATACTGTAGTCTTGGAATAATATCTTGTAATTTACTGAGCACTAGAAGACCCTAAGATAACTACATGATACCTTCCTATTTCTCCCCTTCTCAGGGCCAATGCTCTGCTTGACAAATTAATGTGGGATATGATTGAACTTTCAGATTTTAATAATTTGATTTTGTGTATGTTTACTGCAGTGTTCAGAGTTTTCCATTAAATATGTATTTATATTCCCCCCTGCCCCTCCCTTTGTTGCCTCTTGTTATAGAAGTGTTTGTGTCTGGGAAGCAGGGATTGGTCAGTGTTGTGGGAGTTGTTCTTGTCTTTGAGTGCCCTTATTTAAAGGAGAGCTTGTCTTGCTATCTTCTCTAAAGATGCCTGGACTCTCAAATGATCTAATTTCCTTTGCAGTATTCATAGTTAGATCCTTCTGACAGACCATGGTCTATCCTTAGCTCTTATGTATGTCACCCTGACCTCTGAAATTATTATTATAAGTCAGCCAAGTGTAATACCTTTAAAGGAGAGTTTTTAATAGTAAGAGGAGTGAGGTAAGAATATGTGTGCATGTGCATGTATGTGATGTGGGAGACAAAGATCAAAGGAATTAAGTGATATCTGGTCTCCATTAGGAAAAACAAGCTCTGCATGACTCAGGAGGTATATTCCAAACCTTGCCATATTCCTAGTTTGAATGGCAGTTAATTTTAAAAAACAAACATTGGCACAAAATTATGTATTTTTTAGCACTAACACATTAACAGCAATCATAGTAGCAGCTCTGTCAAGAGCCTTTGCTGTAGGAAGAGTTGGTATGTGCAGTTTGCTGTAGTGACTGACGAATGGGTTGACTGAAGCAAAAAAAAAAAACATGTTAGGAAGAAGGAATACATGACCTAGACCTCTGTGTGGTCAAGCTACTAACAGCCCCTGGTGTGTGCCAGTGGAACAGGGAAGGAAGGAACAGGATGAGATTGGCCCCAGTGTGTGCTGGTAGCAAAGCAGCTGCTGGGCTGTGGGATGTAAGCTCCTTGAGAAGCTCAGCCCTGAGGTTCAGAGCTAAGGCCCTTGGAATACTTCTAGGTGAGCATGGCTGAGCTTGTGACCTTGCAATGCTTTCATCTGGCTCACCACGGCTTCTCTGGAGCAGACAGGGAGCAGCTGAGGCCGGAGGAGCAGCCCATAGGGCTGAACCAGCCCCCAGGCCTGCCACAGAGACAGGCACAGAGGGTTGCCAAGGGCAAACCTGAGTCTCTGGATGAGGCTGTGGCAGGAACAGGATGGTGCTTCTGGTGATCACTGCTGGGAGGGCTAGGAAGGGGGTGCCCTGGGGTGGGAGTGGGTTTTCTGGAGCTCAGAGACAGGCATGTCTGCTGGTAGCTAAGTGGGAAGAAGAATCTTAATTCCCAGAGCCTTAAGCTGGCCACAAAAGAGCTAAAGGCTGGAATGCTCCCTCCAGTGTCCTGACAAATGTGCCTGAGAAGCCAATGTCTTTTTGCTCCTCTTTTTTATCATATGGGCCTGACAGACCAACAATTATCTCAAGTAAAAAGGAGCTCCAGGAGGTGAGTCTTGAATGAACTTTGACTTCGTAGGACCATTGGTTAAGAGACTGCAATGGATGCTGTCCCTCTGTGCACAAGCTGTGAGAAATCAGTGGGAATTAAGGATTTGACTCTGCAGGATTGATTTTCCTTGCTTATTACTTTACCACAATGTAGCCAGGTGAGGAGACTTAGCTGCCAGAATAGTTTCTGGGAGGAAGAATCTACATGACTTAAAGACAACTCTTGTTTGGTTTCTGAGTCTTTTTTATTCTATTTTGCTCTGCTTGTACTTGCTAAATGCTAGACTGTTATTGTAATGGAGACTGTCACACTGGAACAGGAATTTGAGAGATTCACTGCAGATTTACTGAGAAGTTCTTGTGGCTGCTGTTCATGTCCAGAAGAAATTGATTGAGGTTGTCAATAAAAGTAGTTGTTCATTGAAAGCAGGAATCCAAGATAGAGATGAAAGCTTCTCCTCTTCCATTTGCAGTCTTGGTAGGAAAACTAACATTGCTGAAAAAGATTTATTTTTCTCTCCTTAACAAAAGCAATTGTTTTAAATGCAAGTGGCTATTTCACATAATATTTTTGGATTTTTTTTCCCTTAATATTCCCCAAATATTTCTAAACCTTTGAACAAAGGCTTTGATTGTAGGTAAGTTTCAATAATAGGTCTGTACATTATGAACGGCAGCATAAGAATTAGTCACATGAAAAATACAAAGCTCTCCATCTATTTTAGACATTACAGACTTATTTACAAAGTCAGTCCTAATCCTTCACTGTGTGTGCACACAGACACACTAAGTGTACATGGATTGTATGAACTTGTATCTATCACCTGGCACCAGAGCAGGGCTGAACCCACAAACACTCAGTGACTTGTAGCAACCTCAATCTTTTTCACAGTATATTAAGTGGGATTAGAAAGACTTGATCTTTAGTTTGAGAAAGGAAGGAATCAAAATGTTTCTCCCTCCTTTTCCCCCTCTCCTCTGTCTGCCTCTTTCCAAGGATTTGTATTCAGATTGGAACCATAAGTGGTTTCATTCTGTGCTTAGATCTTCCTGCCCCAGAAATACTGTGGCAATTCAAAAAAGCCTGAGATAAAGTGCTTGGATCAAATAGTGTTATGAATTAGTGATGCATGATGATAACAAAGAATAAGGGATGTAAAAATGCATGTGTAAACTAGCAAAAATTTTGTAGTTCTAAGCTAGGTCCCTTTGCTTTGTAATTATTTTTTATTTAAGTTGAAATTGTTATAGTTGTTTATTTCATGACTAGATTCTGGTGTGTGATTCATAGCACTATCAAAGCAACCAAGTGCTAACTTTGTGATTACTCCCTACCTTATTTAATAATTTAGAAACCACTTTATTAACTTTATAAATTAAACAGTAACATTGCCTTCTGCAAATAGCAAAATCTATTTAAATTGCCTTTGGGAATATTTCCCAAGAGTTTATCTTTGCTAGTCATTCCATAACAAAAAATGGTCTTTTACTTGTGACTAGCTGCCACACAGAGAAACATTGGAAGCTGCTTCTAACTTTTCCCAAGACTCTTTATATACCAGTGGCTGAGATAAAACCAGTGCTTTTGTGTCTATGTAAAAAATCCTATTTTAGATCATGTAGGCTATATATATCTATATATATCTATTTTACATAACAAAGGTACACATTTTCTAGGATTCAGACAGTCATCTCTCTCTCATATTTCCAAAGGGAAAGTTTTCTCTGATGATTTAAATAGAAATAGTGTGCTTTCTGTTAAGATCACGCTCACCAAGGCACTAAGAATAAGTGTTTGAACAGTCCCTCTAATTTTTATATCCACAACACACTTAATTGTTTTACAGAGTAGTTTCACAGTATACATTTTCCTACGTGTAGCACATATTTAGGGATTGTTGTTTGTCTCTTCTTCAGCTGAGGCAGTACATGGCATGAATTTTCATTCTCCCAAATCAACACAAAATCTACTGAATACATGCAGTGAAACCTAAGTTTTCAAAGATCAGTAGTTCTAAGCAGACCTCACCAGCTAAACTCCTTCAGGCCTGGCAACCCTGAGAATCCAAGCAGGCATTTTTCCCTGAGATCTCTGCATTGGGAAGTTTAAGAGCCCAGTTCTGAGTACCCAGTAACATAATGCTGCTGGGGGAAGACAGTTTGTCATACAGGAAAAATACTTTGATTATTTCCTTTCATTAGATCAGTTGCACCATCTAAGCCAGACATTAATCTTTCTTTTGATTCTTCAATAAATGCTCAGTGATTTCCCCCCTGCAGTGTCTTAAGCTTGGTATGCTTACATTTACTCAATCTACTTTGTTTAGTACCAGAGGGTTGAATGCGACCTTGTGGCAGTGGGCACCTTATGATCTCTTCAAAATCTGTAGCTTTCTCTGTGGACAATCATATTTTTCTTCTCTCCCCCTCTCCATGACTGTAAGCACTGTAGGCTCACCCTGGGACCCAAAGCTATCTGCCTGGGTTTTTTTCCCTTACTGGTGTAGAATGGGGATGTAACCCAAACCCAAGAACAGGTTGCTGCACTGGCCTAAAGGTCCATGAGAGGCTGTTGATAACAAATTGGGGTCTTTGTCTTAGAGCTGGCTGTTCCCAGGCTTCTGTGGAGGTACAGTGCTGCAGAGTGGAATTCTGTCTGCTTGGTACAAGGTACATTGGGTGTTGTGGTGCACAGTTCTGAAGAGCAACAAGTGGTTTTGTCTGCCAGCTTTCCTCAGCTGTCAAGAGTCAGACTTCCTACACAATCTGTGGTGAGAAATAGTCCTGACATGAAAACAAAGCCAGCCAGAGTGGTGCTTAAATTAGGCACTCCAGCAAGCTTGTATCTCAGCTCCCTGATTAGGAAGGGGAGACAAATATACTTCCTGCAGATTTTTTTTTTTGTTTGGGAGACTGTATCCCTTGATGCATAGCAATTTCAAAGGCACAATCTGCTTCTGTAGAAGTCTTCTAAAATCTATTTTAAAAACATTTTTGAGTATATAACACAGATAAAAACTAAGAAATACTCTGTGACTTGTCATCTATTGTTTCAAGTTCTGGCATCAATCCTGAAGCCCTCATGCAGGCTGACTTCTGGGAAGTGGGAATTAAAGTTCACTAAAGGTAAAATGGTTCAACTATATATGTTTAATTCAGGTTCTGAGGGAAACAATGCTGCCTTTCCCACTGGACTGCTTGGTACAGCTGCTGCTACTGACTTTTAGTGGTATTTTAAGGTGACTTTAAAAAGACAAGGAAAAATAAGATTAAATTGTGCATTAAAATTTTAAAAAATATGAAGGTACTTAAATACAAATCATTAAAAAATACATTCAAGTTTATCTAGAGAATTAGGCTCTCTAATAATGAAACAAATAAACAGTGTGGGTTTGGGAACATATGAGACCTGTCAAAAATACAGCCACTGAGCAGGAAACAAAAAAACCATTCGTCAAATCCACTGCGAATGAGCTGCTAATTCACAACTAAACTGAAATTATTGTGGAATGTTCTGTCTAATAATTTAGACAGATGGTGCTAGAAATGGAAGTCCTATTTCCTTTCTTCTCTAGTAGCATAAGTCTGTTAAAATCATCTTGAAATCAGTGAGAATTTTAGTCTTGATTGTAGCAAATTTATGGATTTACCCGTGATTCTTGCTGCTGTAAAAGGAATATCAGTACTGGTGAGTACAGATGCTTAAAGTTCTCAGGCAGCAATGAAAGAGAATTACTGGAAACTGAATAATTTGTAAGTACTCAACAAGGAGCAAAGATAGGTATAGAAACCAACAGCTCACATGGAGTAAATTACATGCCTGAGATAGGAGGGAGAAACAAATACTACTTCACAAGTACTGAGCCTCTTCCACTATAGGTGGGAAAATAGAGAGGGAAAGTTTGTGACAAAGAAGAACAAACAGTATTTCACAGCCTCTACAAAAAGGAGAGAACATATGGAGGGAAATAGAGGAAGGCATAGTATGATATAAATTCAAGAGGATTAAAAAAATAAAGGGATAGAAAAGCAGCTCGAGTGTCACACAGAGTGTGATTAAATTTTCAGTGGGGCACAGAGCTATGGAAAAGTGAATTTCTCTCTGTTCTGTATTTGTATCAGCAAACCATCAAAGACTGTTTCATATAAAACAACGAACTGAGATTTGGTCTTTCTTTTGCTGGGGGGAAAAACACCAAACACAAAACCACAAGAATGCACCTGTTTGGTTTATTAAAGTAAACCCCCAAATAAGAACTTATTTCAGTTGGAACAGGCCTACAAGAAATTTGTTGTTAGAAGTGAAGTACTGTGGGAGTCACATTCATAATCAAGGAACTAAAATTTCCAGTTACTAAGGCAGAGCAAGAAGCAGGAATAAGGACTGTGAACACAATGATATTAAAAATTCTCTTTTGCGTGAGGGTTGTCCAGAATGGTTTCTCAGAGAGGAGAGAAATGTAATTGCCATAATTCCCACAAAGTGCATATGACCCAAATGATTGTGTTGGAGTTGCTACTGAGTGTTTCTGCTGGGAGTGAGTTTAATAATTTATAAAGATACAGTTTCAATAGTAGCTTTTACGGTTCTTAGACTGGTATAACCTTGGTTAAGGGTTCAAGCAGACATTTTACAGGTGTAGAGTAAAGCACAAGCATTTTAGTAGGATGTGTATAAGCCACCTTTGCCCATCCATTTTGTTTCCCGTTAATACTTGGCATTGAGAGAAAGGTGGAATTCCGGTCAGCCTGAGATCTGCATGTATTGCCCAGGACATTCAATGTCCAAACTTTTTAATGGATATCTGATTCTGCAAGTGTTTTACTGTTTCTAGTCAGGCTTTGAGGTTTCCCAGCTCTCTGAAGAACAAACAGTCGTGGCTGGAGGGGCTGAGTGGGGCTGACCACGTTTACTGGCAGGGATGTGTTTTCCTGTTGCGTTCGGTGCATTTGACAGTGACATCTGGCGACCAGTTATTTAAATGCAGGTGTTTCAGGGTTCTTCTCTGCTCTGCTTTACCTCCACTGTGACAAAAAGTCCATAATCTGAAGCCAAGGACTCCTAGTGCCTCCCTCCTCTCATGTCACTGGCTAGATGCCTTACACAATGGATATAGCAAATTGGACCAGAGCAGCTTAAGGCTTTCATAGTCTTTAATGAAGTCTCTGCATTCTGCTTTCAACCCTTACAGCACCTGTCTGATGTAAATACATTAAAGGAGCAGAGAAAAATCCCTGAGCCTTTGTAATAATCTTCCTGCTTTAGGCAGCTGTTTGTGCAACATAAAAGCAATGAATGAACGAGCAAGAAGGATGTATTCAAACTTTTCAGGCTCCATCAAAACTTCATTTACTTACTATGGATTCTCACTGAAACTTTCAGGTGTGATATAAATGAAGATAGTGTGATGTGGGTTTTGACAAATAAAGAAATTTAAAAATAATTAAGAATGTGAACTACTGATTAAAGAGTATTAAAAATGCTGTATCCATTTATGAATCTTCTGCCCATTGGTCATAATATACAGGAAAATTAAAAATTAGCTGAAGGATATTAATTAAAGAAGATTAAAAGAAAAATGCTACTTAGCATGAAAGAATAGAATGTGCTCATTGTTGAAGTGAATTTCTAACACTTTAATATGTATATAAGCTTATGATGTGTGTTTCACTCAATTGCAAGATGTGGAACCTGAAACAAGCAGAATGTGCTCCAGAATTGGCAATTTCTTACCCGGTTGAGGTTCTTCTCTCAGCCACTGCTTTTTGAAGTGGCCAGTCAAATTTAAAGCCTAGACTTTCCAAATGGTTTCTTTAGCTCAAGATTTTGAGGAAGAGAAGTTCTGTCTTTATTTGTAGTCCTTTAGAGAGATATGTCCATTATGGTGGTGGCAGTTTCCATATGGGTTCTTAAATGTTACTGTATTTGGTAGCTTTCTGTTTAATAATGTCAAGAAATAACTGGTTTTTAGTGTTCAGGAGCAGAAAGTCCCAGACATTGTACACAAGTACCCATTTGATTTTTGGGGGTCAAAGAGACAAAGTGACCTCCCAGAGTTTTTGATCTCTCCTTATCTGTTCCAGTTTCTCAAGAAAGATGATAGTATTTGGAGCATGTAGCTGATGTGTTCTAAGTTTAAAGCCTCCCTGTAATTCATGAATGAAAGTATTGCCTTCTGTTAAAGGAACTTCCTTTAAAGCTCCAGATAATTTATGGGAAGGAAAATCTATTTTAGCAATCACTTGTGAGTGGGAGAGAAGGGGAAATGAGGTCTCTTGGGTATCCCTCCTCCTAACAGCATTGCTATAAACTTTTCTTTCTGAGAAGATAAAGATTACTATTTGTTTTTTCATTCAAATACGTTTAAATGATGGTGAGAGTAATACAATCTAATACCTATTATACCCATATTTCAGTGCAAAACTTTTTCATTCAAACTCAAATCTTGAGTGCATTAGATAACAAGAGGAGAAGCTGTGAAATACTTTCAAAACTATTTTTCTACCCAGTGTTTGGCACTTTTGGGACATATTTTTCATCCTAAATGTTGAAACCAGTATGCTAAGATGGGTGACGGCCAGGCAAAGAGTTACAGCTTCAGTGCTGTTGTGACTCTGGCCCCAGACTTGTGGAAGAGCCACTCAGGGAGGCTGCCCTGGCTTCACCTGACCTGTCTGTGGTGCAGAGCTGAGTGTTTGCAGTGCTGCCCTGGGTTTGCCTGGGACAGAGTTCACTTTGTTATGGAAAGAGTCAGAAATTGAAGTGTGTTTGACTGAGGCTACTGGTGACACTGCACCAGGCATGACTGGCTTAAAGAAGGGCTGTTTGTTCCCCAGAACTATCAGAGCACAGCAGAGTGTGTGATGGAGGAAAGCTGATGGAGGAGAACTCTCTGCTAAGCTGTGTCAGGCTGCAGCTGTTTGCTGGGGAAAGCGTGTGTGCAGAGGGGCTGGAGACCGCTGCAGAGGGGATGAAGGATGGGCTGCCAGGCCTGTGGTGCTCCTTTTTCTGCCAAGTGACCTCTTTACCTGCAATGCTGGCAAGTGCTGAATGTGGTAAAAGGTTTTATTGCTGTTCAAATTTGAGAGGAAAAGAAACAACAGACTGTAGTATGCAGAAATGCATGTCAGAGGGATATTGCTCCTTACACTGCCTGTCTGCCTCATCCATTTCTCTTCCAACATTTGTGTGTTCTGGGTACCTAAACACCTTTTCCACCACAGAAATTACGTTTTCCAGCAAAGCAGTCAAAGTGCTGAGAAACTGAGGGAATTGCACAAGGTCATACAAGAACTTGTGATTGAACACACAGTTGAACCTAAATTTCTTGTGTTAGGCTGGAGGTCTAAGCAGTGCCCCATGGTACCCTGATGGAGGGAAACATCCTGTAGGTATCACCCTCCATAACTTCTGGGGAAGGCACCCCCAGAAGATGGGCACCTCTGCAGCTGGTGCTGATTCAAGTGTGAGAGCTCATTTCTCCAAATCCAGCATCCCTTGCAGGGTGGGAGTTACCAGGAGTGTGCTGAAGTGTTTGCAGTGAAGGAGCTTTCTGGGCTCCTGCAGCTCTTACCTGCAGCAATGTATAGAGACAACAGAATACAATAAGGTTTTCCCCATTTGTCTTTTTCTGTGGTATTAAAGGGCTGAGAAGTGCTGTGAAACAAAAGGTTAGCTGCAATCATACAGCTGGCACAGTGAACTGTTCTGCACCCTGCTGTGCTGGCATTGCTTTGTGCTGGAAGAGTGAGTTGTGATGTGCAGGGACAGGTAAAATGTGTTGTTGCTTCCAAATGAGTGAATGCTAGAAAGTGTGCATGTGCATGATTTGGACGTGTTTCCTGGATTCCCAAGGAAGGCAATGAATGAGCAGTGAAGGAAAACTTTCCTACAGCATTTATGGCAGCTTGGAGAATTCCTCTTCTCTAATGTTCTTATAATTGCTGTGACCTAGAGCTGGTTGAACATTTACTCCACTGTAATATTTTGCCACTGAAAAATGTTGATTTTGTTAGTCAAGGTGTATCTCTGCTTGTCTTGTTAAATTCTTTTGAGGTTACTCATTTTGCTATGATTGATGCAAAAATAAAGTTATTTGGCTATTTGAATACAGATACTCTCTATGAAATATTTGGCATGCTACAAATACTTGTCTCAAAACAAAAATAGAACATTTACCCAAGAATTTGTTTGCTTAATTTTTATGATGAAATTGTATCATAAAATGTCAAATTTTCTCCACAGATGTTAAGTTCTTCACTTAGAATGTCCCTGTAAGTCTGGATGACTTTGCTATGTCAAGTCTCTAATAAGAACATAAGCATGGAGAGTTATTAGGCTTTTCCCGCCCTAATGCAAGCTCTGTCTGTAATGCTGCTATGTTGACATTCTTCTCAGAGCGTTGTGAAACACTAATTTGAAAGGTTTTAGATGTCAAGCTCATTTTGGGGCAAGAAGCTCCATTTTACTTCCTCTCACCAGAAGGACCTATTGCTTATCTGGTTTGAGAGCAGGAGAATACACACTACTCAAAATTCTGCAGTGTTCAGGCTGTTCTGACATTTCCTTCCTCCAAACATGAAAAGCTTTGACACCCAGCTACCTAGCTCTGATCAAGCTTCTCTTTCTACTAACATACTTCATTAGTCTGTGTTTCCTACACTTAAAATTTATCTGTAGGATACCATTACAGGGTATGTTGCATGATCTCACAAAAGAGATAATGTGGTGTAGTGGGAATTCAGTCATATGTTTATCAGCATACTTATGTGTTTGGTGATAATGTGTGTTCATCTGTCTGCAGTTTTAGTCAGGAAGTGGTCTTAGATCAAAGTCTGTCATCTCTAAATATCTTTCAGTTGGTTCTGTATTTTGGAGCCACTCTGTTCCCTTCCAGTTCAAAGAAAAGCTGGTTGCCTTTAACCATTTGTAGTTTGTACTAAAACAGAAGAGGATACAACAAACATACAATGACTATTTTTTGTACCTATTAAAGTGTACAATTTTTGGATGAAGGCAGGTGTTGTTCAGACATCTCACCGTTGCAACAGGCATTCTCATTCCACTGCTTGGTACCTCTATGCTTTCTTAGGAGTTTTCCCACCATATTGTCTGGAAAGCTGGAGCCCCTCTGGGTGCTAGAGCTGCTGCATGTGCTGCCTGTTGCGTTTTTCATGATTTTCCTGCAGTCACCTTGTGCCTCCCACCAGGTGATTCTTTCTGTGTCTCGCTCTGCTGTGGGAGCAGTTGGCAGGCAGGTGGTGGGTGCCTTTCCCAGCAAGGTGTCAGTCTGACTCCCCCATATCTCACTCACTGTAATGATACAATGTAAATGTTGTGAAGACTTATCAATGTCAGAAGAGATTTCTGTTCACAAAGTGCCTTGATGCTTTTGAAATGTGCTTCCTTGATCTCAGGAGACTTTATTCAAGGTTAAGGGGTTTTAGGAGAAGCTTGCAGCCATTTGCCATCTAGTTTGAAAGAAGTGTTTGTAAGAGCACTGGCTTCTGTTTTCTCCTGGACTAGGCTAGGCTTAATAAAATCTGTACTTCCTAAATTTGAATGTTTAGTTCTTAGCAGGATCAACCCCAATAATTCATCATTTAGAATAATGTGCAATACCATTTAGGCTTTGAAGGATGATTTTAGGGTTTTTTCAGTAATTCTGAAACCCTTTCTCATCATATCTTGTTTTCTTCTAGCTAAATGAATTGTTCTAGTAATTCCTTTCAGACAAGGCTCATAAATTACTTATCATTTAACAAATCTAGTGTTTGAAGCAATCACTTTTTAATTTTTTTTGGTACTGCCTTCACAGTGAATGCCACTTCCTCTGGCAGGGGAAGCAGCACGTAACTCCAGACTTTGCAGTTGGCTTTTGTGAATATCTCACACAAGACTCACAGAATGCTAATACACAGGTGCTCACGCCCTGTGGAATGTGTCTCTTTGCTCTCAGCAGCTGTCTTGTACTTCTGTTTCAGCACTTCTGTATCCATTTTTTTTTCATGTTAAAAAGTTTGCACAACAGGGAGAAGGGCACAAAATTTATGTGGCAGCAGTGGTAACTTCAGTCCTAAATGAGCAATTACACTTCATAGTGAAACATGACCAGCTGGCCCAGCCATATGGGTCTGGCAGTGCTTCCTAAGCTTGTTTTGACTGATTTTGAAGGTGTCTCTGTGGAAGTGCCAAAAATGAACAGAGACTTTGCAACAAGGGGACTTTCATCACCTATTTGTTTCCTCATTACAAAGACACACGAACTAAACCAAAGATGGCTGTTTTCACCTCTAATTGGGGACCTCAGCTGAGTCATTTAATTGAGGTCAATCATTGCTGTCTTGGGTAATGATATGGGGCCATCCCAGGTTGATTTGCCACTTGCTCCATAGTAAAAGCACCAGCAAGTAATAGGATTAGATAAGAGACTTGTCTAACACTGCTGGTGCTATTTATGTCTTCTACAGAGAGCCCATCTTTGTTCTTGCATTGCTGTTTTGACACAATTTTATCCAAGCACTTCCTCTGTGTATGTGTTAGCAGCAATAGAAGATGGGACATATCAAACCTCTCTTGACAGAAAATGCCTTTAAAAATCTTTCCAGGGAACATTCACTTTAAATCCCTTTCTTCCTAGTGAGATGCCTGGAAAAGAACATTGTGTTTTAACACATTCCTCTGTTTTGTAAAATTAATTTTTAAAAGTGGAAACTCCTTGTTTGTGTCTTTGCTCTGCTGCACAGCATTAGATTTTTCTTCAAAGTAACATGCTTGAGGGTTTTTTCCCCTGATTTTTAATGTTGCAAAATGCTTCATTTCAGCTCTGATCTGTGCCTTGCCTCAGTGAAATTGCCATTAAGATCCTACTGCTGGTTTTTATCGTAGTGAGCCTCAGACTTACAGTTGTGAGGCCTGCAGCCTTGCAGGAATCTGGCCCAGAGAGGAAGGAGGAGGCCCAAAGTACTGATCCTGGAGAGCAGTGTGCTGGCAGCTCTGTAGCAGCTTTCAATGTTGCTAGACTCATCTGAAAAAGTACAGCTAGGGATAATCTTGAGAAAAGAAAAATAAAATAGTTTGGAGCATTTTTATTTTAATAAATTAAAAATCTTATGGTAGAAACCAGAAAATCAATCCAGTAGAAAATTCTCAGTGTTTTTCTGGCCTTATTCATCAATTAGCCACCTTTCTTTGATTCCAATTATTTTAACCATTTCAAAACCAAACCCACAGCAGTGGACTACTAGTTTTATTTCTTGGGTTTTTTTGGTGGATTAAAAAAATCTTTTACTTTTCCAGTTTTGTTTATGCAACTACAGATATTAGAAAAAGAAGTTGAAACTAATTCCCTTGCCCTGACCCTGTTGGAGCTGTTGTTTGCCTACATGGGGCTGGCTCTGCCACCAACCCGGGGCACTCACCACATTATTCCTTTTGAGTTCCTTCCTGCATCACTCCTTGGAAAAGTGCTGCCATTTCTCACAGAAAAACAGGAGACAGGGAAATGGAAAGCTGCAAAAGCAAAGTGTAGTTAGTTTTAAAGGATAGCCCAGACAGTAAATGAAAATTATGACCAGTTGTGAACAGGAGAAGGACTGACACAAATTTATACTCTTCTAGCTCTCTTCCAAATGAAAAATGGGCATAAACCCCCGTGTATGCTGATTTGCACCCATGAGGAGAGGAACTGGCTGGGTGAAAAATAGCCTGTCGTTCTCACTCATCACTTGTTGAACCAACCAGAGGCTGGGAGGGAGATTCACTGCCGGGATGTGTCAGAACCCGAGCGACTCCTGTGCCGCTGTCCCAGCCGGGTCAAGCCCCCCGGCATCTCGGCTGTGACCTGTGCCGAGCCTGCTCCCGGCACACCGGGAAAGGCCGAGAGTCCCGGGGGGAGGCCGGTGTTCCGCAGGTAGGGCAGGAATTCCGAGCGCGGCTCCCGGCAGGTGTCAGCAGAGCCCCGCGAACGCCGCGGGCTCCGAGCGGCGCTGGGGACCCCGCGCGTCCCGGGCAGCGCACTCGGCTCCCGGGGGTTAAAGGGAACGCAGGGTCCGTACCGCCCTGAATAATCGCAGTGGCACAAGTAATCTCAAATGTTTTCATAGTCTACAGACGAGGTGTTAACAAACTGGAGTGACCCTTGCTTTAGAGCTGGTGTATGCCCACCGTAAATGAGCTCTCTAAAATTCCCTGGCATTCTTCACAGTGTGAGAAATGCTGTACGGCCTTTAAAGTGCCTTTTCCGTGTTTCCCTGCCCACTTATTCCTAATGAAGCGCATGAATTCATAATGTGTACTGAGATAAATTCATAGTGTGCATTGAGATAACATCAAGGTTTGTAGCCTGAAGCAGGAAAAAAGTTGAATGGCAAGTGCTTGGCCTTTGCTGATAACTTAGTTGGTTGTAAAGGGAAGGTCAAAATTCATATGCTTTACAATGAATTTCTAGCAGCTGTCAGCTGCTTCCCAAACCTTATGTCCCTCTAGTTACACGTGATTTTTATACTTAACTTCTAAACTAAAAAATTTATGGAAGCTCAAAATCTCCCTCTGTTAACCAAGGGTGGTGATGTGCTGTCTTACAGCGTTTAATCCACGAGTATCTGTCCATGCTTTGTAAAGCTATGTAAACATTTATTAGCATAAATGCCCCTATTCACTTTCTGTGACCTAATGAGTCATTTCTGGAGGCTGCACTGAAACTAAGAAATGCTTTAAGAGGTGTTCTAACATATGCCTTGATTGCACGTTTATGGTTTTAGAATATTCTATTGTTTTTTAACAAGGAAAGCAATAATGCTACCCTGCACATACAATCAAAACTGTTGAAACTATTTTCAGAAGTTCCTTCAGTGTCTGGAAAGCTGTTTTATTGAAATGCAAAGATGATGAATAACCATTGTCCTGTATATCCACTTCTGTGCCACAGCACTTTCCATTTGCAGATCTCAAAATGCTTTCTTTTCTGTGCCTTGAGCACTTCCACGATCCATCTCTTTCCTGGACAGTTCTGTCAGATGAGTGACTTCTTGTTAATGACAGGCAAAGCTGGTAGGAAATCCTCCTCATGACACTCTAGAATTTAGGAAGATAAATTTATCTCCTTTGAAATGCGAATGCATCTTACTGTTGTCCTTAATGGAAAATTTCTTCTTTGAATGTGTTCACATATAATAAATTCATTTCTTTTCAGTGTTTCCTTTTCCCTAACTAGAGCAATGGGAAAGCTCTTGGGCATTACAGTGGATTGTCCTACTTTTACTCTTGCCCAGGTATCTCCAGTCATGGGTCATGCATTGGAGTGTGGTACACAGCTGTGTGTGTTTAATGGGAAGTGGTTCAGAGAGCTTCTCTGGGATTACCGAAGGTGAAAACAGGCCCCAGGGGAAATGTAGCTGGGCTGCCCTTGACCAGGTGTTCCGGCCCTCCCTGGGGGGCTTGCTTTCCATAGGAAACGTGTCAAAAGTCACTTTGATATTGGGATTTTGTCTTCAGTTAGGGCAAAATTTGATGATGATCATCTTTATGTGAGCAACAGGAAGAGGACTATAGTCTGCCATCCCTCTGTCTGTCTTCCATATCACATCTACTTTAGTAGCATGCTCAAGCACAATCTCATTTGCTTTTTGTACATATTTTTCAATAGTTTTGGCTAAAGAGATTTGCTCATCAATATTTGAACTCAAACAGAGAGTTGGTATTTCAGCTGATCTCTATCGATTCTCTCCAAAAGATATTTTATCAGTGAAAATGGATTAATTCAACTGAAGTGGCAGAAAATTTAGAAACAAGATGAAATGAGTTCTCAGCCTTTTTTTCTTTTAACTTTTATTTGCTAAAATCCACTTACATTGAGCATTAGTGAGAGAAAACAAGATGGATAGGAAATGCAAAGTAATATGGTAGAATTAGTTTCAATTTCCTTTGCAGGGCATGTATGGGTCATTTTGACATCTTGCTGTGTACATTTAGAGAATGGAGTACTCAAATAAGCTGAGCTTTTCCTCTTCACATTGATCCGATCAGGTTCAACACAGCCTATCACCTGGCCAAAAGCTCATTATTTTGTTAAGTGAGTCAGCTGCATAAGCAGTTCTCATGCCGAATGTGCTGATCCTATGAAGTTATAAATTATTTAAGACCTTTTTTTGTTTTGTTTCAGCTAGAGAAATAAGGACACCTCATCACTTCTGCAGGATCATGTGTTTCTTGGGCTTCACACAAATCAGTTTATAAATGACAGCATGAGGGCAAGGATGGCTTTGCTGAATCAGCAGCACTACCTGTTTGTGTCCAGAGAGGAACAGCAAACACTGTTCCAAGAGCACAGAAAGAAGGGGTAATTTAGCAGTGATACTGGGAGGTGGGGACAAAAAAATCTGCCTCCAAAACAAACCTGTCCCAGCTTGTGACCGGCTCTGGCCACCTCTGTCATTTGCTGTGTTTGACCTTGAGCAGCCCTCATGGGGAGGGTGGCCAGAATGTGCAGGGACCTGGGCAGAGCTGGCACTGGGGTAGGCATGTGGCAGGAGTAGAGGGGCTCCAGCACAGCTGGGCTCTCCTGGCAGCTGTCTGTGGAGGAGGCTGGCTCTGAGGGCAGGCCTGCCACAGCTCTCCTGCTGTTTGCCTTGTGCAGTCAGCCCAGACCTGTGCCCCTTGTGCTTGCAGAGCTGCAGCATCCCGCCCTCGGGACAGCCTGTGAGCTGAGTATCTCGAAAGCAATGGGGAGTCAACGCTTCGTCTAAGCATAAAAGATCTGATAACTGACTTTTAAAGGGCTTCCCGGTGTGTCTCTCCAAAGAATCAAATAATGCCTCATGATACATCAGTTTTCACAGGGCTTTGAGGCAGATAATCATACTGCTCAGAGACAGGCTGTTCTGATTGCTTCTGCAGGGAATAATACACATTTGAGCTACCTTTCCACCAAGAAGTTTCAGTGGAGAACTGCATGGATGATTGACAAACTTGTGCCAATGGAAATTTATAAGACCTTGTCAGGTGTTCTGTACAGGACAATGGCATTATACAGTCTTGTGGCTTCATGTGGTGCCTGCTAAAAATGAAACCTGACTATTCAATTAAAATGATATTAAATGGTATTCTCAGGCAAATGCTTGTCCTAAGCAGAATTGCAGCTAGGGGTCTCTGTGTACTTGTAGGAGGCAGCAGAATTCCAGGCAAAAAGTGCCTCAGAACTTGTTTGTCACTCTCAGAAGTTTGTCTTGCAGTGTACTGGAAGGATTTTCTACTTCCAGGTAGGTAAAATACAGACTTTCTGTTTCTGTGGCACAGACACTTAGACTCACTCCTGCTAACACCATTCCTTTTTGTGGGATTGGGTTCTGCATCTGCCAGCACATTGATGATTGTTGCAGGCACGTCTTTCTTTGGCTTCTCTGGGATTTAAGGTGCTCCCTCCTGGGTTACTTGACAAGAAAGGCAGGGTGTGGCTGTGTAGCTGAGTTTGTGAGATGCCAACAACAGGTGCTGCCCTCTGTAACTTTGCCTGGGAATGTTTTACCAGAAAAAGTCATTTGACGTGAGATGAAGAGCTTGTGTTTAGCACTCTCTTAGTGGTGTAAGTTCTTCCTTTCTGCAGGTCTCCATATCCTTTCCTCTGTGTGACTTTGCAGGCATGACAATGGCCAAAGGTAGTAACGCTTCCTCTCAGAAAAAGAAATTGTCTTCAGGAAAAAAACTTTGGCTAAGCAGAAGTGCAGTATTACTGATTTGGTCCCTTTTTAGCAATGATACACAGCATAGAATAAATGGGACGTACTAGTGTAGGGTGAGGAGCCCAGCACCGAAGCCGTTTGCATGGATCTATGGCTAAGCCAGGAACAGAATCTCAGTTTCTTAATCCAGAGGTCGGGGGGGATTTGGAAGCAGTCTCTGCTGCTAATGTCTGTTCCATGATAACATTCGTGTTTTTCAGAATAAAATTAAAATGAATTGTTAAAAAGTGCCTGCGGTAGAGAATGTGCTAACTACCCACAAGTGAACAGAGAAGCCATGTAAATCTCCTGGATTGGTTTAGTCCCCAGTGGCTGAGATTTTTTAGATCAAAGAAATGGAAAAGAATACAGAAGTAGGAACATGAGAGAGCCCCAAATGTAGCTGCTCCAGGTTTGTCATTTTGCGGGAGAACAGACTCACAATGGAGGGAAGAAGTTTCTGCCTTCATTCTTGCTGTATTTTTGGACCTGAAGATCGTTATTCTCTGTTTGAAGAGTTAACTCTATAGGTTCATGATGAGCTGCAGGTGGCTTGTGGAATCAGGGTGACAATGTATCATTCATTATGACACTTTTTGCTGAGTAAGAGTGTCCTTAAAAATGAATTTGTTGATTAATGCGCATTTTTATTAATATTATTAATTCTCAGCCTTCTTTGTACGTGGAATTGACCTGGAAGAAACTTGCTCAAAAAAGCATCAAAATTTCCTCAGTAGCATAAAGTGAAGCAGCAGCCATCTCTCTATTGTGTGCCATCAGTCAAAGGAACAATAAAACTTAGCAGAACTAGAAACTTCCAATTCTAAAACAGCAGAGTTCTTTGAACAAAGTATGTGAGGAATAAACAGTATATGTGTAATGTATGCTCTATCTCATAATAGCAGTAAAAGTTATCCCTTTTAGTGGTACAGAATGCATATGAGAAAGTGCTGAAAGGGTAAGAGGGGACCAGCCCATCACAACAGGCTGTCTCTTGCAAAGTGCTTGTATTTCCCCTTTTCACAGAAGTCCATGGGAGTTGAAGGCACTTAGCACATCTAATCTAATAGAATCAATTTTTAATGTGACTTTTACTTTGGGGCATCATGCTGTATATGAAAACCTGATCCAGCAATGTGAAGCTATTGCTAATGATTCTGGATGCAGTGGGGTCAGAAAGTACAAAGTCTTTGAGCACGCACCTCCTTTACTCTGTTGACAGCTACTGAAGTTAGCTAGATAGACAAAGTGGTTTCACAATTTTCAGTATGTTAACACCATTTGAAATTCCTATTTCCAGTTTGCATCAGCAGGATAGAAAGTATTTTCACAAAAAATACTTTTGTTCTTAACTTTTCTGAGGACATTTTGAGACTTGTCTCTGATTTTTCTAATAGATGAAATTAAGGGACATATATTTATAGGGAGAGATTGTGGTTGTACAGTTGGACCCCTTCTGTTCACACTTCAAAGTATGTTTGCAGATTATGGAACTGTATTTTTTCTTAGTCAAAGTTTTCTCCCTCTGCACAGTTATGTCATGTAAGAGTGTTCTGGATGTCCTCAGTAATTTTCTCCTGTGTGTGCAGGGCATGGACAAGTGAGAATAACAAATGCAGCCAAAACGGGACTTGCCACTGTGATCCAGTCCTGCTGCTGACCAGTTGAGAGATGCAAAGGTTGCACATATATGGAGTCAAATGTGAGAGGTCTGAATCTCTTTGGTGTCTAGCTGACATGGCTTTGTCCTGTGGAGTTCCCTATCCAAACACAGTTTGCTGCTCCAGTTCACTGCTTTGTGATGCTTTGAAACAACTGAAAACAGGAGCTCAGATAATTGTGAAACGTCTCGTCCTTGGTTGTTCATAACTTTCTGGGTTAGCTGCATCTTCCAGCCTTCTTTATTGGTTAGAAAAATATTTGGGCTTACCCTGTATCAGCTACAGTGATTGTGATCAGTCCTTGATTTGCAAGCTAGTTCCATAGAAACAAAAAGGGCTCATTTTCCTTTTCCACATCAAAGCACACTAAGCTTCTTGTCTGTGCCTCATCAAAGGAATGATTTCAACACATGTATTTCTCAGAAGATGACAGGAGGAACTAGGAAACAAAATTGAAATGAAACATTAATTTAAAAGAACACAAGCATCCTAATTGGAGCTTTACTTTAACAGATTTCCCCATGTCTGAAAAATGATGGTTGGGAGCATAATCAGGCTTTCGGCAGGCACCATCTCTGAAGTGTTCATGATAACTCCTAAATCCGTTTGCTGTGATTTTAAAATGAATTTAGAAGCCATCATCAGGATGGTTAATCTAAAGGACCACATCTTGATCCTTTGCTCAAGGAAGATGTATTCATTAAAACTGCTAAAACAATAGAGAACAGAAGGCATGTCAAGGTCACTGTGGTGTTCTGATTCTGAAATTACTACTGTAGTCTATACAGCATAAATCATACCTGGGCTAGCTAAGTTCCCCTGATTCAGATAATGTTACATGAGGGATGAAGTGGAACAGAGTATCGCTGCTTCTGTGTGAACCCAAATACAGTGGGTCTCCAAAGCATGCTCAGCTCATGCACTTAGAAAACCACTGCAAAGGTGAACATCCCAAATTCTTATCACTAAGGATCACAGTGGGTATAAAGACTATTCCTTGAGGCTGGGAAGTAGGACCTGGCACAGTGCAATCAACAAAAAGAAGCTGCCTCTGTGTCCTTTATAAATTAAATAATTGTCGAATTAATATTAACAAAAAATACCCAGCCTCATTTGCTGGATTAAATTCTATCAGGTATTGTGAATGATTGAATATATTGCAGCTTACATGTGCAAAGACATCCAGTACTCATTCTTTCAGAATACCCCAATGATGGATTTTTGAGGGTTTATAAGCGAGAGATTAGAAAAGCCACACGTCGAGAGTGAAAGGAAGACAGACACACAAACACAGCCTCTGGGATGGAGGAGCATATATTAATGAAAAGAGACACCCATACAGCGCTGACTGCCAGCAAGTGATGCACACCCATGGAGTGGGTGTGAATTTCCCATGGAATTAGATTAAGTTCCATTTAATCCTGTTTATTATTTAATTAAAAGGCAGGGTAGTGGGAGACCTGCATCTCCTCTGTTGGAGCCCTTCATTTTTTAGTGCTCGACTTTGTGTCAGGCAGTATGAGATGGAAAGCAGCTGCCCAGGCAGTGTCCTGGGTTTCAGGGCACAGTGACAGCACTGTGTGTTCATTGAAAGGATGTATATTGTTGCATCTTGTTCCTTCATGACTAACACTCAGGAGAAGAAAATAAGGAATGCAGGCAAAGGGCTTTTTGGTAAGATGGACACACAGTGTAACCAGAATGATTTTTTTTTTTTTTTTTTGCTGCTGCTGCTTTCAAAAATCTCTTGTCTCACTTTGGTTTTCTACCCTTGGGCTACCTGTTGGTCCAGATTTGCTGCCAGCTCTAGATCTGAAATGATGACTGCAGCAAGGCCTGAATAAAGCTCTAAATGATAAAAAAATTAGGAAAAGAAAGGAAACAGGTTATCTAGACTCTACAAGAGAAACAGGGGAACTTGACCTGGGCCTCTGGAGATAGACAATAGGTGATGGATGGCATGTGGGATGACAGAGCAATATAAGTTAGGATGATAATTCTGAGACTTCATCTGATTCCTTTTGAAACTCTGTATTTCCTTAAGGAAAGTGCTATAAAAATATCTCTGTTCTTTGGTCAGGCTTCTGATTATTTTCAGGATCTACTGTTTCATAGGCAGAGGTTCAAGACTCTTCCTACAAACTTGCTACTACTGCTGCAAACTTCCTACTACTTGCTACTACTTTAGCAAGGATTTGCATTAGTTTTTCAAGTGTTTGAGTTTAGAAAGTTAGCAAAAGGATTATCTTCAAGTTTAGTGCCTCAGGAGAGCCTGTCGTACAACTTCGGTGTGTACACTGCGTCTGTGTGAGACAGCTGTACATTCATGTAAGTACAAGTGTGGCAGATTGGAATTTTGGCTGCTGATGGGTGTTTTAGGTACAACTGGAATGCAAATACAAATAGCAGGATGCTGCAATAGGCAGTGAGATACCTACCTGAGCAGCTGGGTACCCTGATCCATAGCATTCTCCTCAAATATGCAGGCTTGCTGCTTTCTTAACACCTGATTTGGAGGCCTGCCTAAACGCAATCACTTCCAAAGGTTAAGGCAAACTAGCCTGAGATGATGCTAGACAACAGGAAAACAGGGTGAAAGGGATATCTTTTTCTAAAAAAATTCCTGTGGTTAGTGAGGCCAGCAGCTTGAGAGGTATTTTCTGTTTGCGAGTGATAGGATTTTGCAGATTCTTAGGGCAGCAGGGGCAACTAAGATAATTGGTTTGAATTTTGTTTGTCTAGGAATTTGCTGGGTTTTTTTTGATGTAGACCATGTGATAGCTGCCTGTGTTTTGTTTGACCTCAGGACTGAAGTTATTCTGGGTGACCACTTTTTGTGTGGTGCATCTCTTTTCTTCCTCTACTGGTGTGTCTCTTTCCAAACACAACAGAAAATGATGACTAGTCAGCAGAGCTGAAGCTACCTTTTGGGCTGTCTCTGCCATTATTCACCCTCTTGAAAGAACATCTGGGACTCTTCTTCCAACACTGCTTTGATTTTTTTAGCTCAGGAGGAGCGGGAGCAGGATGGTCTCTGTGAATCAGTCCTAACCCCTGTTGGTCTGACAAATCAAACCCCAAGTTTTTTGACCTTTTTGGCAAGTCTTTTCTGTTTATTCATGAATTTTACTGTGGTCAGGACATGGGAAAGATTTTGGCTTTACATGTTTGCACTGGAAAATGCTTCTCCTTTTGTTCATTCAAATGGAGAAAAGGCTTTTGTTCTCCTCCTTGTATTGCGAGTCTAAGAGGAAACTGCCTGTATTGCCACTGCTGTTTCTACATTGCCATGGGAACAGGTTTGAAGTGCTGCATCCATTAAGTCACTTAACTGAAAAGTGGCACAGTTTATCCATGCAAACTGTACTTTTGCCACTGGTCTGTGTACATCAGCCTGTTGCAACATGGTTTTTGCACCACCTTGGTCCCAGAAGAAATATTGCTGCTTTGATGGCTCTTGGCTCATGGTTTGGGGTGGGATAAATGGCACAGTGAGAGCATCAGGCTCATGTGGTTGTGATGCCAGCTCACAACCTTTTGTGTGAGCTGGTTCAGAGGTAGTGCAGGTATCTACACTGGCAGAACATAAAACCCTGACACAGCCCTGCCTTTCATTGCTCAGGAATTCCTCTTAAGACTTCTCACAACCCTTCTCATTCATTCCGCTATTTAGTGGTGCAAAGATTTGATATCCTACCCACTTTTTACTCTCTTTGAGGTTTTTCTGGGTCCGGAATGGTAAATCAGATTTCATGTTACTAGAATGTTACTAAAGCTTTCAAATATAACTCTTCTGTGGTGTAGTAGTTGCTGGTTGTTGAACATGGCAGAGTCAGGAGAGAGTGAGGAATGAATTGAAGCAAAATGAAGCCTCCTGGAGAAACTACAGTGCTCATGTTGTTGACTGCACAATGCTTAATTGCTGAAGAAATTCTAAGCATATATTAGTATGATAATATCTATCAAAAACTGTATGAATTTATGTATTGTTACATAGTGTTGATTTTTTTTTTCTTTTCCCTTTTAAAACCTACCTCAAGAGTGAAGAATAGAGGAGAATAATTGTTGTATACATTCATATTTCAAATGAGACCAAATTCACAGCCTTTTAACCCCATCTGCTGGACCTGCTGGAACATTTTTTATGAGGAATAGCATTACTGTTTCAGGTTCTATATTTGAACAGATACAGAATGTAGAATATCGATTATAGAAGTTTGCAAAGGGAGTTGTTTGCAGTTGATAAATGCCATTGGTGTTCTGCTAATTTGTGTTTGTCACTCCTGGTGCTGGAGGTGCTGCAGATAAGATTGTTGGCTGGGTTCAAAAGGGCAATGAATCTGCAATGGGCTGGAGAAGATGGGATGCTAGCAAATCATACTGAAGTCACCACAGGAGAGAGGGAAGGAAGCAAGGCAGGAAAAAGTGAGCAGACTTTTTAAATTTTCTTTTGTTTTCTCCCCTGACTTTCCTCATCTTTAGTACTGCCAGACTTTCCACAGCTAGGGGAAATGTTATTTCTCTTTATCTCTTGGACAGACATATGTAGGCTAATTTCCAAATACCTGCCAACAATAAATAATTTAAAACTTTGCTGAGAATTCATGATATTTAAAATCTCTTCAGGCAGTTAGTTGACAATTTATGAAGAGGAAGCTGGGTGCAGATGAGAAGCCAAGTGGTAGTAGCTGAGTACTGGAAAAAAATGAAACAAGTTCACAAAGATCCTAGAACTCAAAAACTTCGAAAAAATCTAACTCTGAAATGGAAGTTGAAATGCTCTTACTCTCTCTACAGTTCTGTGGAAAAATTACTCATGATTCTAGAGAAAATGGTGCATTGTGAAGTGCAAGGAAGGGCATGGTTAAGTCTGAACTTTGGCATTTTAAGAACAAGGTGCAGGTTAGAGTGACACTCTGTACAGTGCAAAAGTCTCCTTTGAGCTTTCTGCAGTGGGTTTTGTGTGAGTGGAATTCTGTTTGGTAGCTGATGAACTGCTCTTCAGGAATCTATTCCAATCTACTTGACCCACAGCTGATACTTACCGGTACCACAAGAGTGAGCACTTGGGATATGCCTGAAAAAAGGTTTTATGGGTTAAAATGAGAATTAACCACTTAACTGAGTCTCAGCCATGTCGGTCTCATTTAGTGAGAAAAGTTCTGGATGTTTTGCTTGCAAAATGTGCAAAAGATAGCAAGGTGGTTCTGTGAATGTATTGGGAATAAAGAAAAAATAAAAAACAGAGGAATAGAGGAAATGTAGGGTGAAGCAGACAGGACTGGAGTAGTCAATGCCTTATTTTTTTTGGTCTTCACCACAGTTAATTATGATTAGACACATCATGAAGTTAACTTTAAGTAGGGGATAGTTGTGAAGGCCAATACAAGGAAAGAGTAGGTTTTGTGCTTGTTAAAGAGCTCAGTGAACCTCTAGAGTACCTCAGGAGTTCACTGGAGTAATTTTTCAACTATTAGTGTTTATCTGTAAGATTTCATCAGCTATATCCCAAGGGAGAAGAGTAAAATTAGCCCAGCCATTACCTTTTCAATGAGAAAGTGTGGAAGGTCCAATTGATACCAGAGCAGCCAGAAAAATTTCAATTCCTTGTGAATTCTGTGTTAGGACAAACCAGGCTTTATCTTGACAAAAAATGTAATTGTGGTAGAAGAATTGAACTACCAACAGGGTGGAAACAATATCATTGTCATCTGAGAGGTTTTAAGTACTTTTTAGATAAAGATTTTTTTTGACAGTTCCAAATGCCATTTCTCATAGGCCATTTAGGTAAAATACTCTATTGCCATAACAGAATGGTCACTGCCATAGCAAAATGGCTTTTTTTAAAGCCAGCTGTTCACCTGTCTGAGTCCTAAGCCATGGCTTAGTATGGAACTGGGAAGGCTTTTGAAATTGAGGCAGACCAGATGGATCTGTTGTATACTGAGTTCTGGTTAGCATTTTACTTAAACTTAGATAAATCAACTCAGTTACAAAATTTGTTATGACTCTAAATGAAGAACAGGAAGAGAATGAAACATCCTGAAGGATGGCATCAGAACAGAGACTAAAGTGAAAATAAAGTGCCATTCTATTTTTGGAAATCAAACACGTATGTTCCACAAGGCATTGACTAGTCAGCTATGTGCCAACTAGTTCATGCAGCTGTTAAAAGGCAAATATAATTCCAGAATGTTGTAGGAGGAGAGTCAAATGTAATTACTCTGCTCACCTCAGTGCTGTTGAAACCTCAACTGGAATCCTGCCTTCAGCTCTGGGCACCACACTTCCAAAAAGACTTAGAAACAGCTGAGAGTAGAGTAATGAGAACAGCAGGTGGTACAGAATACGTGAGATTGGAGATAAGTGATAATTATTTCTTCCCCTCACAGAAAAAAAGGAATTGCTTAAATTGTGGCAAATATTTGCACAGGATTTGAAGTTTCTAATTGGATTTATAATGTCTGTCTAAGAAGAGACAGAGTTGAGGTGGTGAAGCCTTACTGGAGCACCACTAAACTCCTCGTGGAGTAACTTTGAACATGCTTCTGAGGAATTTGTATTGGGTGTTAGTTTCTGAACATACGGGGCTAAAGTTTCTGAAGCCCACAGTCTGCTTCCCAAGCCATCCTGAAGTGTGGCTGGGACTGGCCTCACCACTGCAGTGCCTGGCTTTAGCTGTGAAGCATTCAACACGTTCCCAATGGGAATGGGATTTTCTTGGTGTTATTTGTGTTATTCTGAGCTTTATTTCCCCAAGAGTACTCTATTTTTTAAATACCCTTCTAATACCATCTAACTCTCTTCGCTCTCCATATTTTCCAAACTTTTTGCTTACTCTGGTTTTGTCAGCCATACTCCTGGCCTTTCTTTGCTGTTCAAATTCTTGCAGTCCCAGGACTTTTTTTCATGGTGTTGGTGCAAAGTATGAGAAAGAATTTTCTCACTAATGGTGACAAAATAATTGTTTAGACCTTCTAAGTCAACCACTTATGTGCTGAAACAAAAGCAGTATAGTATGGAGGTCTATTTCACTGTGATTTTGGTGGGACTTTAAATGATACAAAGCCTGTACAACTTACCTAGGGAAGATACAGTCTTGATTTCTTTTCCATGGAAAGATGCCAGGCTTTTCTCAGAAAACATTTTCTGCCCTAAATTGTTCAGAACAGTGAAAAACAGATGTTATTTTACTGTTTATATGGAACATATAGGATTCATTATATCTAGTGATTTCAGGCAGTACCTAAATTCAAATTTATGTATTTAACCTGGAAAAGGACCTTGAAAGTGCTTCTCTTACACACATATTTTAGTCTCACTTACCTATCCCTTTAGGCTAGGTAGGCTGCTGCTGTTATCTCAAGAGTTGCCATGGAAACAGTTCTACACTCTCCTTCCCTTTCAGCCTGTCTCTCCCAGACAGAATCTGTCTTTTTTTAAACTATGGCCATGCTAAAATGGAAGTAATACCTTAATTATTGAATACCAAGAGTTACCTCACCAGCTGATATTGAGCGAATAAATTTGTCTAAATTAGTGAAGCAGTGCCAAATGACAGGGTGAGAAACAGCCCCTGGATTTTTCAACCCTTTCACTCCTCATTTTCTCCAAAATTAAATATAAAACAGCTTTGGGGTCCAAGCCAGGTATTTGTATGGTAGAAGTTTTTCAAATGAAGAATGGTCTCTTTTCAGCTGCGTCCACGTTTTTCATCCTGTTGCAATTCCTGGGTAATGGCAATTGTTTGTGCAAATATAATTGACAGAATGTGCTAACGGTTTTAAATTTTGAGGCGTTTTCAATGCAGTCTTAAAAAGGAAGATGTTCTGCTTCCAAGTACTGGCATATGGGTATGATCTCCACATGGCAATCAGGTAGGAAGGCCACTCACTGAATTAAAAAAAAAGTCAGAAATGTGGATTTATAATGTGTAGACATCAGAACAATCATCCTGAGCAAACACATTGAAGTGGATGTGACTTGTCTCATCCTCAAAGCTCAGATTTCAATAAGGAAATTGAAGTTAAAATGAAAGAATCAAGAAAGTCTGTATTCCTGTGATCCTTTATCTTGGAGGGGAATTTACCACTGTCTGATGGAAGAGGCTAAGCAATACCCCTACAAAAAAGTTAGGATTATAGGCTTGTGAAGTGAACTCCTAACTTTAAGGACTAATTGACAGAAAGGAACTGTGGTAAATGTTACTGCCCAGAAAGTGACAGGCATTGTTAGTTCAGTCAGTACCTGGTCTCAGGAAGATTGGCATCTATGTCTCATGTTTTCTGACCAGACAATGGTGGCATGGTAGTCAGTTTTAATTTCAAATTAATGGCAGCCAGCTACTATATCAGCATGTTTCTGAAGTGGTTCCCATGCAACCACTACATGGTCTAACAAAAAGTGGAGACACCACAAACAATTTAGACTGAATTTCCTTTTCACAGAATAGAATCACAGAATCACAGAATAAGCTGCGTTGGAAGGGACCTCCAAGGACTATCAAGTCCGCCTCCTGGCCCTGCACAGGACCATCCCCAAGGATCACACCATGTGCCCAAGAGCATTGTCCAAATGCTCCTTGAGCTCTGTCAGGCTTGGTGCTGTGACCATATCCCTGGGGACCCTATTCCAGTGCCCAGCCGCTCTCTGGTGAAAGAATCTTTTCCTGATATCCAGCCTAAACCTCCCCTGGCACAGCTTCAGGCCATTCCCTGGGGTCCTGTCACAGTCACCACAGAGAAGAGATCAGTGCCTGCCCCTTCTCTTGCCCTCACGAGGATATTGAAGACTGAGACGAGGTCTCCCCTCAGTCTCTTCTTCTCCGGGGCAAACAGACCAAGTCCCCTCAAGGCCCTTCCCCATCCTCATGGCCCTCTTTTGAGTGCTCTTTAATGGTTTTTTTTATTATATTCTGACACCCAAAACTGCCTCCAGCACTTGAGGTGAGGCTGCCCCACTGCAGAGCACAGTGGGACTGTCCCCTCCCTTGCCTGAATGGCAATGCTGGGCCTCAGGCACCCCAGGACACAGCTGGCCCTCCTGGCTGCCAGGGCACTGCTGGCTTCAAACTTCTCTCAACCCAGGACCTCATTATTCATTTCAAAAATAATTTTCTAGCACCTTTGAAGATGAATGGTTGATACAAACCTGGGCTGAGAGTACAAATCACAGTGTAGAGTGCATACAGAATAAACCTGAATTAAGAGTAGGGGCAGAGCTGGATGTCAAAAGGGCTGATGAAGTAGGAATAAATATAGGGCAGATTTAATTTATCCCATTTACCATTGGGATAACATTGAGAACAGAATATCAGCTGGCAAAATTTGAGCTGAGTTTGGGACTGGAGCTTGAGTTGTTACTGACTTCAGAAAGGGTGTTGGCTCAGTGAGGTGTCTTGAGGTGATGCAGCCTTTTATGTGAGCCTTATTTCATGAAGACCAAAGACTGAGGCACTTTTTGAGAGAGACTAAAGTTCAACAGATCATTCATATCCTCACAGATGCCTTGTCAGGATGTTGCAAAAGAGGATATAAAAATAAATCTCTGCCATCAGGTATTTATTTTTATTTCCTTTATGAATCCTTTAATTGCAATGTGACCACTTCAGGTGGCTTGTCTGCACAAATATCTGAGCTATGCTGAAGTCTATTGATTTCAGCTTGAACATCTCCAGTTCTATAGCTGCAGCTGACTTAATTTCTATAAAAATCATGCTGCCATATCAAATCCTGTAGTGAGGATGCATTGAAATAGAACTATGGTAAAAGCTATTCCCACACTCCCACATGTGGCAATGAACTAAACATCTGCTGGATTTCAGCAGATTTAGAATGGTGTTTGCGGTAACACAAGTTTTAAGGCAAGATGATACAAGTTTTGAGGCCATGTTATATATTCCTATAAAAGGGGGAATTAAAAATTATTAGTGCAATTAAAGCTTGTCAAAATAATTACAATAATGACAGCAAATATGAGAATTTATCTGCTTATGCATAATATAAATGACAAGAATAGGTAAGAAAATCAGCACATGCAAAAATTATGAAAGTTAATACTCTAAAAAAACAGAGGATCTATCATTAAAGAAAGTTTCTTTCATCTTCTTATGACTATGTCTATTCATTTGAACCTGTATTGTATTATACAAACTCCTTTGTATGGTTCAGTGTGTCTCAATTAGGATTTTACTGCCCTGTCATAAAGCTCATCACAGGCTAAAAGTTTTCTTTTATTTCCCTGTTTGTGAAGCCTGCCAAGTTCTGTATAAGCTGTCACTCACTGTATTACACTCAATGGATGAATAGAAGTTTGCCCACAATGAAGTTGTCCCATATTTCTCAGAGGTTTTTTTAGACCATTTACAGTCTATCCTATCTCCCTAAATCCCCTGCACAGAGCCCTGCCAGTCAGAAATGCACCAAAACCTCATACAATGGACATGTAAAATCAGCAAGACTATCTATCATTTAAAAGGTATTCCTGGCAGTCGTTTTTACAAGTAATTTATAATAAACTATGGTATGTTAATGAACAAACTGCTTCACCACTTTAAACTGTAAATGTGAAATGTTAGGATTGTTGCTCAGAGTGGTGTGTCTGCAACCCAAGACAAAAGGAGTCAGTAATAGCTCCTTCTACCTGTCATCCTGACATCACTGCAGTGGTTACTCCTAGAATTTGCACATGAAACCTGCCACAGAGGCATCACCCTCCCCCTGCAGAAGTCTAAATAGGCTGTGCCAGTGTCAGGTACAGATAAGGGATACTGGAAATGTCTGCTTGCTTCCATGCACATAGATAAGTGCCTTGCAGAAAAGCTCCCACTAGGTAATAGGTCTTTCCAGTGTCTTTATTTCCGAGGTAAATAGCATTTAGTAATGAATTCCAGGCTCTGAATACATAATGGAGGTATATTTGGTGCTGAATTGCATGAAGATATTAAGCATGAGTAGCAATTTAGAGTATTCCTAGAGAATTTGCATTGATATAAAAATGCAAAAGATCAGAGGCAGTTTTTGATAAAAGGCTCACAAAAGGTGCTCACAGTTCTCTCCAGCTACAACGGGATGTGAGTGCCTCAGCACCATTGCCTTATATAAAGATGCAAAAAAATAGATTAAAAACAAAATGGTTTTTCTGAACATTGAGTGTTCAAAAAGGGAGAGAATTTGTGAAGTGCCATCTGCATCTGCTCTGTGGCCTCTATTAAGGTGGATGAGAATGGAAGGAATTACGTTTTGGTGACCGAAAAGGATGAGCAATCTTTCTCCTAATGCTGCGTTACCTTACTGTATCCTGTGTCCTGAAATAAGTCTTGTCTCTGATCACTTTAGGTTTTTGAGTTTTATTTTGGTTTCCTTTGTTGGGTGCACATATACCATGGAATGAAATTAATACCCATATTATCTAAGTTAAGCCATTTACAGTATTTCTTTTATCAGTTCTTCTTTCCTAGCATTATGCAGAACTGTGGAAAAGAGCTGTTATTGGACTGTGTTTTGACCTGGCTATGTGTGAATAAATGGAAATATGGTTTACAATTGCAAAGTAACAGGAATGAAAAAAGAGTGCTGCAAAGATCATTGCTAAACTTTTCAGAGGCTTTTCTGCAATCTCTGTCTTGTCTGGGTGAGTTATTTTGGTATGATTCACTCCGATTTCATCTGCAGGGCATTGATTGTATTAGTTTTCAATTCTGTAAATCGACTACTTTTAGTTATTCATGATCCTTTTAGGGTTGACCATAGTGTTGTGTCAGTGTCAGCTTCTGAAGTTGAATGGCAGGTTTGGCACTGATATCAGTATATCTAAGATTTGCATGTAGTGAAAACACTGTCCTTCTCACATTGTACTTAAATGTCATGAGGCACAGCCAGATCTCAGAGCTGAGAGCTCATTTCTCTGGAGTTTAGCAGGATGATTTTCAAATTGGGAAGGACCATAATGCTCCAGCTGTAAGTGTTATCTATTCTTCTCCTTTACAGGAAAGACATGAGTATGTGGTGCTGTGCATGTGCTGCTGTACAAATACACACAGGAAGCTTTTCCAGCTGTGTAGTTTGTTAGCCAGGTCTCCAGGAGCTGGGAGAACTCTTGGGCCTCAGCAGACTGCTGAACTTCACATGGGACATGTTAAATAAACCAATGGTTATTTCTGCAATTGCAGTGCAGGATTGTAACCCCAGCTTTCAGGGACATGCCACACTGAGCTACAGAAAGCCACAGCACTCTTTAAAGAATGAGTTTTGCTTGTCATTGTCACTTCCAGCTAATATTCTCAGTAGAAGTAACCCAGTTAAAAAGAACAGTCAACAGTAACATTTCACATGCTCTCTTCCAAAACACAACCATTCTGCTGTTAAATTGAGTGTCCTGCCTTTGGTTCTAAATTCTTCAATGTCTTCTCTCTCTGGATTCCTTCCGGAGGAATTATTGGACAATTTCTCATTATTTCTGTATTGTTTCCCTTGTGAAAATCAAATGCTTGGTCAGGGCCATAAAACATGAGTGTCTTATCTTAAAGTCACTAGACATTTGCTTAAGAATGAGAGCTGGAAATCAGTTGGAGAGAGATCCTTATTCCATCTTGAACCCTGCAAGCCTTCAGTGAACCACATAAAAAAAATATGTGGGGATCCACTCACAGACTTGGAGGATATTTGGGCTGAAGTGGCCAGCTGGGCTTTTGAGGTGTCTAGGTGAGATGGAAGCCTCTCCTCTGAGTGAGGGAGAGGTCAGTTTGTGTAGGGGAAGGAATATTAACTCCAAACTCAGGGATTGGGATGACTTTTCCTCATAGGCAGCCTGGGTTTTGTGCTCTCAGGTCTCTCAGGAGTTGGAATTATTATCCATGGGGGGCTTTGGGATTCTGTGGGGGCAGCTTTGTCCTGATCTCTGTCTACAGAGAAACTGCTGTGCTCCTTGGGTTTGGGTGCAGGCAGACCACTAAGGAGGGATAGATCTCTCTGGTAATTCAGTCTAGGACAGGAAAAGGTTTGTGAGCTGAAAATGGTCCAGATAATTGCATGAAAATATCTATAATTTTTTTTTGCAAGAAAGATGATTTTCCTGAAAACTGTTGACCTTGTATATCTATGACTTTATTCTAGTTTTTGAGCATGAAAAATGTGCCTTTTTTGTTTTTCCACAAATATCATTAGAGTATAACTTAAAATATTGTAAGTTTTGTTAAAATTGATTTTACTTGTGATTTTAGTTGGGTTTAGAACACTTTTAATGCTTTAAAAGAAAAAAAAGTACTGGAAAAAGCTTATCAATAACTAGAAGATTTAACTATGTGTTTTGGAAACATACAAAAGAATGTTTCCACACATCAAAAATCTTAATAAAGGTAAATTTAACCTTCGTATGCAACTGCTCAGTGAAAAATCTTAGAGAGCAGCAGCGCTGACAGTTTTTCATATTTACCCCTATGGTAGATACAACCTGCTTTGTCTTTACTGACTTTATGTACATCCGTAATTCTAAAACTAATCACATTCACATAAAGACAACAACAGCACCAGAAAAAACACTGTGAATCACATAAGGGATGATGAAAGTTATTAGATGTTACCTTTCATTTGTGCTTCAAGAACACTGAATTCTATTAGTAATAATTCTTTGCTAAAAATTAGGACAAAAGTGGTATTTCTGCATTTTTTGGCTGCAGAAACTGACTTAGTGTTTAAAGTGCAGCTTTTGAGGAGTGCTGTGAATAGGTTTTCAATATAATGTATATTTTTAGAGCTCTAAGATAAAAGATGATGAATCTTAAATTGATTAGAGAACATCTTTTACAGTTAGAGATGCTGCATGACCACTGTGAGTTGTGCATAAATCTTATTTCTTTTTGGCAATGATTTTTATATGTGGTTTGATTTATGTTATGAAGTGGATGCCAAGAGACGAGCAACATAAATCACAAAAATGAAGGAGCCTAATATGCAATAGCTAGTTACAAAATTCATACTTGGTATTAGATGAAATAAATTGTAAATACTCAGGAGATGATAGAGTGCCTTAATCTACAGAACTCTTAATCCAGCTCTGCATGCAGAAACTTGACAAGATGACTGTGCTTGTTCCTTTGGGCAAAGGAACCTTTGGGCAAAGTTTCATTTCCTTTTGATGTTAATGGCCACTTGGCTTTCCTGATGCCAAGATTTCACCTTGGATCATGATCCTTCACGAAAACATTTTAACAGGAGGAGCAGGAATATGTTCCAGTCCCTCTAACCAGTGGAAAAGAGGGAGTAGAGCATTAGAAAAGAGGTTTTACACAAAGGCTTTCTGTGGAGCAGATTTTTGATGTTGTGTGCTGCTATCAACCTGTAGCAGTTGGATGTCTGTGGAATCCTTCTCCAGGGTTTATTACAGGAGGCTTTTTTTGCTGTCAGCCTTGGCACCTCTTTCCTGCCTGTGGGCACAGGTTATGTTTATTTAGGGTCTGTCTGAGGGACAGGGTTTTGAAAGCATAACAGGCTGTGTTCACCAGAAGTTCAGCAAGTAGTACAAGCCAGCAAATTTTTGTGTGAGAGTTTATATGACCTTCTTTGTGCTTATATAAATAAAGAGGGCACATCTCCATCTATTTTTCTGGTAAGGATAAGGAAGATTGAAATGGCAGCATTAGAGGAAATCAAATTTGAAAACATGACATACGTGACATAGAGGCAAACAAGCATCCAGGCTACAGGATTTATAGAATTGTGCAGCTGCTATGAAAGAGCACTTAATAAGCCTTGGGGACAGAAATATCTATGGAGAGGAGAGGCAGTCAAAGAAAGTCCTGGGATTTCTAATTTAATTTTGAGACTATTGAGGGGGATGAGCCTGGTGGTAAGCCTGAAAGTTGCAGATAGCTAATTCCCAAGAGGATCTAAACAGCAGGCCCTTTTCTGAGGGAGTTAATGAGAGGAGAATGTGAATTGGAGGAAGGATGATGGAGAGATTGGCTAGTGCAGTAACCAGCTAAAGAGGATGTGAGGGGTAAAGGCTACCAATGGTAGGTGATGGAGTGTCATCAAGGTACAGTCAGCCCTTCTGAGAACATGAGAGGAAGAAATGAAGGAATTTCTGCAGGCTGTTGTATACAGAAGCTCAAAGGTGATCGGTGTAAAGTTTTATTTAACATAGTTTTCAAAAATATTGATGACATCCTTTAAAATAAATTAAATAACCTCCTTTGTAGCATACTGAATGAACAGATGAAATTGTGTGGCCATAGCAAGGATGTTTAGTTAGTCTGTAGGGAGATACCTGTGTCTGGTTTCCAAACATTCAGAGGAGGAGAGGAGGGAAACCTTTGTGCAAGCACAGACATGTTGTTTTGTACTCTAAAACTACACAAATTCTCGGATTTGGAAAGAAAACTATTTAATGACATTGAGGCAAGCTTGCATTTGGAATAGCAACAGAAGAAGATTTTGTGTAGCTGTCTAGTGCCAGCAATGTTTTTTATAAGGAGATAATTCATACTGAACTTCTTGCTCTGTTCATGCTGTCTCTAAATGTACTTGAGGTCTATTAGCTCAAAGGACACAAGGATTGACACTTGCTGTGTAGTTAACACTGTTGTTTTTTCTCTGTTACCTGGTCTAAGGCAACTGTAAAGATGGCAGTGACACCACCCTTACAGAAATGTGCATTAAAGCTTAGCATAAATACAGTTTGAATGCCTAAAACTTCAACCCCAAGTAGGTTATCCCCAATATTAAAACTGTCTCAAATCAACACAGTGAAAGTGATATCTTCTGGATTCCTGCCCACTCTCTTGTCACATCTTGCTCTTTCTACTGCTCCAGCTCCTTTTAGGGCATAACCTGAAAACTAGTAGCAACTTGAAATCCACCAGACACAAAAGAGTATTTGCAAGACAGAGAGATTTTCTTTCAATGATGAGATTTCAAATGATAAGTAGGGGAAACATCTTCCCCTCTTCATCTCTCCTCTCTTTATTTATAACTGTTTCATTCCCATTTTGCCCCTGGATTAGCAGGCTTTGTGTCGGTAGATATATATTTTCAATATATAAAATTGAAAATACTGTGGTCACTGAATGAGTAAAAAAATACCCTGCATGTGACATGTGAACAGCTCTCCATGTGCCTTCTCTGGCTGACCTTGCTGGTGAGACCTGTTAGTATGGGAGCCATTGGGAAGGGCAAGAGACAAACAATTACAGGTTTATGTGCCTGATCTTACTGGCAGGCAATATCCTGGAGAGTTAATAAGATGTGAGATCACAAAACATCTGGAGAAATATCAGCTGACAAACCTGCTAGTTCTGATTCATAAAGAATAAATTGTGTCTGACAAATCTGGAGATGGAGAAAAGCAGTAAAAATGAGACATTGGACTGGCACTTTGAAAAGAGTTGGAAAGGAATTGCAACATTGATGCTATGTATAAAGATTTGAAAGTAAAGCTGTAGAAATGACTTAATAGCCATGCTTAGGATGACAGGCACTTGGTCTGGAGAGTTCTTTATGCACAGGCTTTAATTAACCTTTAATTAAATTAAAACTTTAATTCATCTTTAATACACAGCTGATCTGTGCTCAGTGAGCTCTGATCACTTTGCATGAACTATAATATTTCTAAGAGGGCAATATAAGAAAATTAGCAAGTTAAGACAGAATGAAGACAGTATGATCTTAATTCTTTAGCTGAATACAGCTCTTCATGGATAGGGGCTTTTTGCAATTACTTGATCTTCAGAACAGACCACTTTCCCCACCTGTGTCAGGATCTTTAAAAGTGATCATTCCTTGTATTACCAGCAATAACAAAATCTTCTCTGTGTATCTGTATCTCAGAAGAGATATAATCTCATGTAACCCACAAACTTCCAGCCGCAGGGGAAGTTATGTAGCTAAGGAGAGGAGATTATTCTGCTTGTATACAGTATCAGATAATAAATTGCTGTTCTGCAACTGGAAACAGTTTAATATTGATGTGTGTAAGTTTGCAACAGGACTGAAATTAACATTAAGTTATTAATTAATTTGGATAAGTAGCTGATACTGTACTAGAGGGAATTAACTCTAACCACCTACCCGCTATTTTATCTTCCTGGAAGAGGCTGTGGGAGATTTTCTGCAGTGTCCAGGGGCCTACAACACAGTTCACCATCTAGTCTGTCTATCAATTTATTAAATGCGGTGATATCCATTGAGATTTCAACTGCTGTGCATGTAAATGGGTTAATGTGATCTGGTTCATCTTGTAGCTGTTTGTGGGGAATCATTATGCTGTGTGCAAGGTGCTGAGCTGCTTGTATGGAGTTTTAACATAGGAATTGCAGAAATGATCTGTTTAGTACTGTAAGGAAGTAGTACCATCCTGTAGATTTTCACAGCTGTGTTCCTAATGTTGAGTCCCTAATTTTATACTAGTGACTTCTTTCCCCAGCTAGCACATGATTTTGAGCAAGATTTGCTGTAAGCCTGAAGTCAGTGCAGGTTGTTTAGAACAGAGCATGAATGGTGGCAAATGCATATCTGCTTTCTAATTTCCTCATTGACAGACATTTGGGAGCCTGAGCTGACTCTCACGAGAAACTCTTTCCTCCCAGCTGTGGTCCTAAATCAATAAAGTACTTGAGCACATATTTAGCCATAGGTAGATGCCTCAGCCCTGCAGATTTTCACAAATTCCAAGATTTGTTTAAAACATATGTCTTTTAATTGCGGTTGCTTTCCTCAAGCAACTTTATAAATCCTTGTGTCTGAGCTTCAATTTCTCTTCCACTCCTGAAGGAGACTGGAGTTCATCTTATGCCTGCCAGTGTTATCTAGTGTTTGAGGGATGCCTCCCAGTGGAGTCATCTGAAAGCAGAGCACGATGCTTATTTTTTTTTTCTAGCTATGAAAGATGAAGACTTTTCTATAATGATGAAGTTTCTTCCATAAATTATAGTAAACCAGTAAATCTTTTTTTCTTTTTTCTTTTTTTTTTCCTCCCAGAGTAAAAACCATCTGCCTACTGCAAATGGTTAGCATAGTTTTTGACACAGGAGAAAGCTTATGATGATGCTATGCAGAGATAAGAAGGCTGTGTGGTACAAAAGTTCATCTATATTTGTCCTTAAGAAAGTCTACGTGCATCAGTACTGGAGAAAGCAATTTCCTATACGTGCCTCAGACGGGTGGTGTTTGAGGATGAATGGATTTCCCCAAATAATTAACAGCCAGTATTTGCAAAGTACTTCCTTATCTTTGGATGGGCAAGGATGCAAATTCAAAAGTACTGGCAGTGGTTGTTCTGAAATCCTTACAGCTATTGTAGATAAGCAGCATAACCTGGGACTATCACTCAGGGAAGAGTGTAATTTGGGAAGATTTTTTCAGGTGTTATCATCCTTTAGCTCTTCTCTTGGCAAAACTCTTCACAGCAGACAAACTAGAGCTTGCCTATTAGAGCTGTTTATTAGGTGTCAGATCTGACCCAGTGCAGGCCAATCCCACACAAGGTTCTTCCCAGTGACCCTGGCTGGACAATGATTCAGTGCCACGTCACATGTGCACCCAAACACAAGCCTTAATTGTGCTGACTCTGCAGTCTGTGGCACAATACCATTTCAAAAGCCCTCATTCCTCCATTTTTTGTTGGATTTATTCCTAGTTAAACTTGTGCTTCTCTTTTTATCTCCTCATTATTTTTTGTCTTTTTTTTTCCTTGTGAGGACAATGGATGTCATTTTGTATTACCATTACAATTTCTCTCAAAAAGGCAGAAATGTCTTTTCTTCTTTATACTGCAGGAAACCAACATAGCTATACAGGCCCAGAGCCAAAATAATCATATGCTGATAAATAGAGAACAAAACTCCAATCTGGATTTTTTCCCCAAGTGGGAAAGGTTCCAGCAAACAAGGGTAGGCAAAGAACGTGTAAAGAATTATAAATGGGAAGTTCTAGCAAACTGTTCAGTAATGTGCTGTAATGTTAAATACATAAGATATTAACATAAATTTTCTTTGGAAGTTATATGCTAGTGCTAATGATTTTTAATATGGATGTAGTAAGATACGAGTTTATTAGAAATTTAAAATGCTTTATAACTTTTCTCTCAGATTTTGTGTTTAAGAATTACTTTTGTAAAATGAAAAAAAGACAGTTTCTGCATAAGCAGGGGTAACAGAGAAAGAAGCTCTAACAGCTGGAGTCCTTTGACTTTACAGATGAGGGTAAATCAGTGTAGTTCAGGATCAATCAAAACCTGTCTCCAAATTCAGGCTTAGGCTCAATAGCCACAGAACATACGTCAATACCCATAGAACATATGTCCACCTTACACGTTCAGCACAGTGCAATTACTGATGGGCAAACTCTAAACTTTGTAACAACTTGGCTCCTAAGTTACTAATATGTTCAATATTGCACAATAACATCCCCCTGATGTCCAGGTACATCCCCATGAGATGCAGAATCTGCATGCACAGGGAGGCATTTGAGACATATCAACACAGGTACCAGAACATGGGGAGCTCATTACTGGGCAATAATTTTTGAGATATATAATGTAGTTTTTCCATAGAGATAAAAATACAGAAACTGCTGAACCTGCTGAATTGAGGCTCCATTTCTTGATGATCAAGGGAGAAGGAATGACTTTGTGGAAGATATTTGCTAACTAAGCACAATTTGCTGACTGTATACAGAAGTGAGTGGGTGAAATTCTGGGGTTTTTCTTGTCTTCTATTGTGGTGTGGGCTTGGGTTTTTTTTCTCTTTTTTAATGCAGGTGTTAGATGCGATGATCTAATGGTCCCTTCTGACCCTAAGGCAAAGTGCAGCCTCCACTTGACAATATTCATGGAGCTTTCTAAACCCTTTTTACCAGGCCTTTGGGGAAGAAGGTTTCTAATAGGGAAGAATTTTATAGAGCAGAAAAGTGTTTGCCAGCAGAAATATTTGCTGTTGGCAGTTGATTGTTTTGGGGAGGAGGAAAGGTTTGCCAGGATTTCCATTTGAAATGTCTTTTAAATCTTCATTAAAGGTGCCTGTGGTAATGCTCAGGCATGTCTTTGTATATTTTTCCCTAGAAAAAATAAAGAGCTTTTTTTTTCAAGACAGAGAAACAAGAGTTTATATATTATATCTTGGCGAAGGTAAATTCAGTCATACAGTTGTGTGTCTCAGGAAAAATAGGGAATATGACTAACATCTGTCTCATGTCACCTTTCTCAGAAACAATGCATTCCAGCTTTATAAATTCATCCATCTCTTCAGCAAACTGTCAGAGATTTAGAGAAGGAGGGCTGAACTTTCGTCAGCTCTGGTTCACCTAAGAGCACTGTGGGCTGCTCACTTTTGAAAAACAATGGCCACTTACAAAAAGCAGGCCTAGAAACACTTATAAAAGTAGCACAATGTAACAATGTGCTTTGTAACCATGGGTAAGTGATCAAATAATCAACTTGCCAACAACCAAGGTGTCAGACTGGCCATTGTACAGGTTACACACAGCAGGCAGCTGCTCCGTGTCTGCAAAACAACTGGGAGAAGTTCAGATGGTTTGTGAGCAGGAACACTGACAAAATGCAAGTTTTTTGCAGTGTTTATCCATCCCTAATATAGAAATGATAATAACTGATGGGAAAACACTCTGCCTTTGAGCTGCTCCCTTCAGGAGGACACTGGGAGCAGAGGACAGCGCCAGGAGCCCATGCTGTGCCGCACAATCTGTCACGGAGCTGCCTGAATAGTGCCCACGTCAACCTTTTGTCCCCACCACAACAGAGACAACTGGCTCTGCAGCTCCTAGGTGCTGCCGGGTGGGGTGTCCTGCCAGGGGACAGATGTCCTTAAGGAGTGATGTACAGCAGGCACCGTGGCTTGTGGGGCACACAATGCCTGCAACATCCAAAGGCCATATGTAGTGATCTCATTAGCTCCTTGATTGCCTCCTGCACAGGCTGTTGGAAATGTTTAAAAGTGCAAGTTCAAAAGGGAAAGTGATGTATCATGTTTGGATTTTCTCCTTCAGTCATGCAAAACAAACAGAGAACCTGCTGTGTTTGGAAGCCAGAATTTTTAGAGACTAAGGCATATCTTAATTGTGTATCTGTTACGTGGCTTTGCTTCACACTGAATTTCACTTCTGTCTCCCCCAGTCGGAGAGTCCAAAGAGGTATTGAAGTTATGTAAAGTCCTTTGGGCATTTTTAACCTGAAATATTTATCTGCTTGGTTCTGTTTCAGTCCCAGCAGATATTTATCTTCTGTTAGGAATTTCAGGGAGCCATCTGCAGAATTTCTGGGATGTTCATCTTTGGATACGGCTGTGAAGAAAAACACATGACATGGGTAATGTTTTACTCTGTTCTTTTCAGTTTTATTTCTCTGTTCTCAGTTTTAAGTCAGTATTATAGGCAGACTCACATTCAGCACCTCAGCCCAGTGAGTTTGCCTACAGCCTGCTTTGACAACGTTGGGAAATGTTTTGCTGTTGGTGCTCAGCAGCACATTGCGCTGTCCTTACTCCCTCTTTTCATCATTGGGAAGTTCCCTTCTAGTCCTCTCTTTATGCTATTTAACTACAATTTTCCAGCTTCTCAGAAGAGCTTGTTTCTGCCTGAACTGGGCTGGCCTTTTACAGCAAACACCATGTGGAAAAAGTTTTCTGGGCAAGATTTTTAACAGGAGCAACAACTTTGTTTTCAGAAGGATATATTCAATTGCAATTGACAACTTTGAAACCACTGTAGATCCTTTAACTTCTAAACCTAACACAAAGAGATGCTGTTATATTTTTTACCTACAATTGAGTATCTTTAAACTGATGCAAAGGCATCTTGGATGCTTTGGCAAACAAAGGCATCAGTAAAGATCTTTCTCATCTTACCTTACCATATAATCTACAAACTCTATAGTGAAATGCAGACTGGTGTTTAAAAAGTGTGATTAGATATTATATAGACAATAATTAGTAGGAATTGCATTCTGTAATGGTTCTTCTGTTTTACTTTCACTGTCCTGCTCCCTCTGATTTTTTTTACTATGGGCTGTAAAAATTAGTCTGAAAGCTTGATTTTGGATTCCCAGCTTAACTGTTAATTTAACTGCTAATGCCCAGTTCATCTTTTTCCTGAGCTTTGCTGTCTTCATAGTTCTGAGCTCAGAGTCATTGTGGTCCCTATTGCCTCACATCTAAAATCAATCAGTAAAGCCCTTAATTACTCTATTTGTTCTCCACAGACAGTCTTCCCAGAAGAGATCATTAATCCCTTCACCCACATTACAGTGCATTGTATTCCCTCTGTCTCCAAATGAGAATGCTTGTGTAGAGAGAATTTGGGATCAGAACAGGACAATGGTGTGGTGTTAGTGAAATATGGCAAATGGTTCTCTGCCTGGGTATTAGTTCATCCTGTAAATGTTATACATGACTCTAAATTGTGTTTGCAGGCTACACTGGACTGGCTTTGAATACCATCAATCAGTGTGCTGGGGTACTCCTAAAAGCTTTGTGTCTGACTGACTGAATGCAGTGAGGTGGCCAAATCCTGAGGGCTAGTCCATCCTTGTGTCTCCCAAGTGGTGGTGGCTGAGGTTGGAGTCACAGCCCTTTTGTGCATATTAGATTTCTGGTAGGATATCCCAGGGCAGCACATTAAAATTGGCTTCAGTATTAGTCATTTCCTGGCTGCTCTTTCCCTTTAAGGAAGTCACTATCTATGCCTGTGACATAAGAATAAGGACTTTAATGTAAATATTTTCCAAGTGGAATTACTCATTATTAACACAGACAGTTCTGAAGGCAAATAAAAACATTCTGTGTCAGCAAAAACATTATTATTAAGGAATTCAGACTTCAAACCACACCATGATTCATAGAGCACCTGACTGATTTTTTTCTTCTTGCTTCTTCCTTTTTTCCTCTCCACAAAATATGAAAATATCTTATGGGACATGAGGTTTTTCAGAAGGCTTGTGTTGGTGTCTGATAAACTGGAAGAAGGAATATGCTATGGGTAACATGGATCTGGTGTAATTTTGTGGAGAAATGAAGTAGTTAAATTATCTTTAAGTAAATGCTGAATTTCCCTCTAGTTCTCCCTCAGTTTTTCACACTGTAATGAGAAACATTCTTGCAGGGACAATTAGAGTTTTGGTGCAGGTCTGAACTTCACTGCCAGGGGGATAGAGCAGGACTCCTGTTTAGTTGCTGTTGCTCTAAACTGACTGCAAAGAGTAGTCCTGATTTTTAAGGTTTTTTTTCTTCTTTAAGAATACTTTACATGGAATCTCATCAATTTAGTAATAGATTTTTACGCTGTTTCTAATAATCTCTTGGAAGAAGAGAGGATGAAAGATATATAATTAATTGCAAATAATTGAGCTTATAATATTTTAAGTAACTAAATAATATTTTAAGTAACTAAATTTTGGTGGGTTTAGCTGTTGTTTTTTCTTTCATTTTTCATCAAATAAGTCTGCTATGCTCTGTACCTTCCTTTCTCAGGTCTCTTAAATCACATCTGAACCTCTTTTATGAGGCCTAAGGGAAAGTCGAAGGTTATGTTCCTTACTTTCTTTTGTAAATATGTTACAGTCCATTTCATCTAGATTCTGGCTCTTTTCACAGCTGGTTGTTGAGTCAGTTGTAAAGGCTCTGCTGTGATTTAAATCACTTAATAACTTTTCTTTTTTTTGATTTTTTTTTTCAAATATGAAGAACACTAGCATTAATGTAGTTGAAGATTTAAAGGAGTACACCCTGGAATTCTAAAAGTGTGTTATATTTCCTTTGTAGATCTGGTATGTGGAAAATGAAAAAAAAATATTCTTCATCCTAACCCATGTTTTTCAAAAAATGACTACATATTCAGTCTTAAGATTTAAGTCTTAACTCAGAGCAAATAATTCTTTCACTGCTTAGTTTATATTAAAAAAATATACCAAGTTTTACCAGATTCTTTTCCAACTGAAATGAAGCAAGAGGACAGGAATGCATATTAAGATGAATGACACTTATTTCAGAGGAATGGATGACTGATCCACTTTTCATTGTCCAAAACTCATGTTCTAATTTCTGGGAAGTGGTTTTATTCTCCATGATCCCTCAGAACTGATCAGTAAATCAGCTACCAGAACTTATGCTGAGACACATAAATTTGTCATCCTGATTTTGGTGCAAATTTTGTTATCTGAGGAAGTCAGGAGTTTTGTTTTCTTCTGCTTTTTAGTAAAAATAGTAATTTCCACAGATTTCACAGGCTCTGTCAATGTGAACACAAGCATTTTGTTTGTAGAACTATGCTATAGCATGTTGCTTGAAATCAAGGGGGTAATGAAGTCAATGGAAGGAAACAATACCAGTCCACTTAAGGGTAATATCCCTGGTGACACCCCTGTGTATTGGGGCTGCTTTCCTTCCATCACATGTGCACTGCAACACTTGCTCTTCTCTCAGCTGGCCACAATTACTTTAAGGCCTTTGACTCTTGGGCCAAATTCACAGATTTAGGGAAACAATTACATTTTCCCAGGCACAAATATAAAAATTTGGTACTTTTGCTCTTTGTAAAACAAGAGAGAAGAAAAGGGACGCTGAAAAGCACCCTGGTCTTTTGTGTGAGGAATTTACCAGTGTTTGTGGGAATGATCTCAACTTTGCATGTTTTGTTGGCTTTATCTATGAAGCTCAAATCAGGATCCTGTTTTATCTGCAGCTGAAGCTGACAGCTGGGAAAGGAGGATAAAAACCTTTGGGGTTTTGGCCCATCATTAACTGCTTTATAGTGAAAACTTTTAAGTGTCTGAGCTTAAAAATGTAATGTGCATCCTCCAGCAGTACATGTTTGTTCTTGATTCTATGAGCTCTCCTTTTCTTGCCAGAGGGGTAGGTGGATTTGCTGTGCTGTGGAAATATGACTAAAACTTGGCCTGAAACTTAACAAATTGTACTCTCTTTGTTTATAACTATCAAACCATAGGTTAGCAGATCTATTTTTAAATCAGCAGCAACCCTGAGCCCTGAGATTCTTCTTTCTGCACTAGGCATGAATACAGGTGATGGAGCAGAAGGAGCAGAACTCTTCATCATGCAACTCTGAGCAGCCCATCGTTCCTCTTGCTCATCTATCGAAACTCTAGTTTCCACTCAGGTCTCTGGTTTTTGCTACAGCACTCCACCAGTGCTCCAAGATCCTTTTGTATAAAAAATTGCTTTTTCTCCTCTCTCCTCTCCCAAAGGGACTTTACTATTCTATGACTTGGTCAGCTTTTCTGTATTTTTTCTGTGAAATGACACAAGAACCACAAATGCGCATTGTTTTGTTCTTGTACAAACAGAGTAAATAGAAAGGATGACAGAGAGAATCCCTCCCACAACACAGAATGCAAACAGCTCAGACAACCTGGAAATCCTCAATGTGCTGCAAAGCTGTGGCATCAATTGTACAGCGATTGGTAGTGCCAGATTCTCTCTGATCATTGACCAAATGAATGCATTCTCCTTTTATTATATTTTCCATCCAATGTGCACCTCTTCTCTATAAAAACGTTGCTGAATCTCTGTAAATTCCCATTCTGCACCTGCAGACTACTGCTTTGATGCTGTAGACAAAAAGTATTGCTGTCTTCTTGGATGAATGTGACTCCTTATTCCCCTAAAGCATGCCCAGTCAACTTCCATCTGGAGATTTTTAATTGGGAAGAAGGAGGTGGCAAATCTTTCCTTTTAATTGCAACATGACAGTAGAATAAAAATAGCATATCAAATACATTTTATCTGCTAGGGTTGTTAAAGCTTATCGTCCTCATTTTCAGCTGCCTTCTGAGTCATGAAAAGCCAAACCTGTATGATTTTTCTTTGGAAGAAAAGTAATAACCAGAACATGGTGATGATAGCCCAGGAAAGAAGCCACGTGAGGCCATTGGGGCTCTGTGCAGCCCCATCCCCAATTACTGTGGGGTTGAGTCCAAAGAATAGTGGCAGAAGAAGAGAACAATGAAATGCTCCCCACGTGCTCCCGTGGTACAGACAAGTCAATCCATCATGAGTGCACAGCCTAGCATCTGGGAGATCCAGATGATACACACTGGAGCTTTCCTGTATCAGCAGTAGTGTCTCTATTGTTGTCTTTAAAAGCGCTTTTCTAGCGAGGCCCAGGGCATGATTGAAATGCTTGTTATTGCAATTGCTTGGCCTCAATCAATCTTCATGTGTGATACAAGGCTAACCTGGGCTCAGGCTCTTTATCTGCCCCTTGTGCTTGCAGGTTTTAAGAATTCACTTACTGACCTAAGAGCTAAAAATTTATTTTATGTCAACTGTATGCACGTACCTCATAGTGAAGAGAACGTGTTTTAATTGTGATTCTAATTGCTCAGAGCAAAAATATTTGTTTTAACTGACTGGTTCTCAGACAAACCTTCATCTTGCTGTGTTTATGGCTGTGTCTTTCTAATGTACATTCCTGTGGATTATTTTGCAAGCCGTCCCATGGGTGTGTTGAGCATCCAAGCATCCTTGCAAACAGTTACTGCAGATTTATAGCTATAATTCAGGTGAATCATCATTCCCCTTGTTAAAGTTTTACAGCAAAATATTTGGCTAAATGCAAATGGGAGAGGTCTATTTAGGGATCAGATTAAAAGCAACCTAGGTTTGTCATGCAAGGAAGAAAATTGCCTTAGACACGCAGTTTATTTAGGTTCAATAATTCCACAGCTGGGCAGTATGTTTAAAAGCTAATTGCTGATCTACTGTCAAATTCTCAGAGTCTGATTCACTGTCAGTGTGTTATCAACACAAGACCCTCATACAGGGTTTCTGGAGTGGAAAGCTGATGTAAGCAATCAATCCAGGAACACTCTGCTGCAAGTGCAGAAGGGTTAACGTGACCTCAACACACATGGTGCTGACCTGGGTAGCTGGAGGATGCATTGACTCAGAGCATCACTGCTGGGGCTCTGCAAACTCTGGCTATAAACAAACACCACATTTGTTCCTGCAGACGTCCAGCTGTCCTTTCTCAGTCCTGCACCATGAATATACTTAAAAGTGCTTTGTCATCAGGAGATGCTTTAAGTAATCCATTATATCATTTTGAACTTAGATAAAACCCATCTGTGGGCTGTGTGGTCAAGGAGGCACAGGCCAAAAGCTGTTCTGGCACAAATCAGATTTGATCTGGTGAAAGCTTATTGTTATCCTGGAAATAGAAACAGAATAGCAATTCAGCTGCCCACACTACAGCACCTAAGGGCCTCAGAAAATGGAGGAGTAATGTGAAGAAGGAAAAATACCTTAAACCTGAATTTCAGGTCAGATAAATTGAAATGCCAAACTTACTGCTTCTTCCCAGACTGTCTGTTTTATTCTTGTCCTTTTCTCAGTAGTGATTTTGCTTTTTTCTCCTGTTGTTTGCTGGTTTATTGACCAAAATGCTCTTGTTCTCATTGGACTGTTTATATATGCTCATGTTCACTAATATGAGTAATTGTAAATAGCACTATCCTACAGAGGTCTGTTTGTTCAGAATTCAACCACAATTATTTAGTGGGGGAGAAGTGGCCATATCATTCTCTGAGGGAATCTCTGAGAGAGCTTCAGTGGCTTTTGGAGGAAAATTGAAGCAATTGGAAGATCTTACAGAACTCTGTGACCTGCTTTAGTTTTGTGACCTAAGAAAATTTGGATCTGTTTACCAGTCATGCTGCAACTCTTTGTCCCATTCTCTTTCCCATGTCTCTATAAACAAAGAAAATTCTACTAAAAATCACCTATGCTCAGGAAAATTTAGTACAGCAGTGTGTCTAGAATAGATTTTTAAAAGAATGATGTTTCTCAAGTAATAATACAATGTTCAGCTTCTGTAAGTGCTTCCAGGGAAGGATTTCGTAGCTAAATTCCTCACCTCTTTCTACCACAGTCCTTTGAGGAGGAAGTTATCCCATTCTGCAGAGCAAGGAACTGAAAGAAGAGACTATGACAGTAATTCTCTGCTGACTGGCAGATGTCCGTTCTCTCATTTCCACCTCATGGCTGTGATTCCTGGCCCAGCTCTGACTTTATTAGCTGGGTTTTCCTTCTGCACCATCCTGGAACCCAAACCAAGTACTGCATGGTGACTGCTGAGGACACAAATCCTCTGCACGGAGATCCAGTCACTGGCACTTGTGCAACACCTGGTACAGCCATTCAGAGCTTGCCAGCCAAGCCTAAGGCCACCTGTTACTCCACTATTTTAGTTCATGCTTTAACACAGACAAACCAACTTTCAAAATGAGTTTTTCACCTTGTTTTAGGCCCTTCTTTAGCCCAAGGGAATAATTTTATAACACCCCTAAAACAGATGTAAAATAATCAGCTCTCAATATTAACGCAGCCCAGCTTCTTGATTATATTGCCTTGGCCCATGGACAGTTTTACCTGGTGAGAGCTCTGAGCAGGCAGACTGCCCTTCCCTTGCCCACCTGCAGTGGAGAGGCTGGACAGCAGAGACATCCAGTTCACCCCAGCTGGCTCTGGGGGCCTCTGTGGCCTCTGTGTTTCCTGCTGGCTCTGTGCTAGTATAGAAAATACTGACTAGTGGCACCTTTCCTTAGCACACTTTTCCTTTAGCTGCTCTTTGGAAGATGCAGAGGAGGAGGTTTCTTCCTCTGGGAGCTTTCTGTGTAAGGTTTTCAGACTACTTTTATTGTCAAACATCCTTAAGTGATGGAGGCACAAATTGGAATAGAAGTAGGCAGAAAGAGTTCTAGAGAACCCTGAATCAGTGCTTCAGGTTCAAGAGGGATGGAAGTTCAGTGTGTGGCTTCATGCAGAGTCCTGACTTCAGCACGTGCTGCTGGTTTGTTTGTTTGTTTTCTTTTTCTGTTTTCTTTTCAGTCTCTCCCCTTGCATCACACAAGGCATTCAGGCCAGCCATCATCTCAGAGATCTCACAGCAGACATAAAGAGACCACCACTGAATTTATGCAGGGCTCATTAATGTGGTGGCTTCTTGGATGCACCTACAGACAGTAAGCGGTGAGCACTGCCACAAAGAAAACCAGTTGTTAACCAAGAAAGTTATGTAACTTGCCAAAGGACACACTTTGAAGTGGCTGGTTCCACCCAGGTGGATTTTTGTGGTGCACCACTGAAAGCAGTTCAGTTCAGCACGAGCAGAACCACCTGTACAATCTTTTAGCAGCGAGCTACAAAAACCAAGTTTTCTATACTAAGCAGTATGCTTAGTATAAGCTGACTGCTGACTGCTTTGTTTCAAGGGATTAGAAATTAGTTCAGATTGAAATGGGAAGAGGCAGAAACAACACTAATTTCCAACTGTCACTGTATTTCTCATTTGCTGTACTGAGAATCTACAATTGTGTTATTGTGAAGACAATTTTAGACTCTTTTGTGCTTAAGAATACAGTAAGTTATGTTTTACCTGTCTGTCTCTGGAGAAGAAAAGCCTTAATTAAGTCTTACTTTAATTACGTCCCATCTATACAGTACGTAAAAGCATTATGAGAACATGTCATTTACTGTATCCCTGCCTTCTGGGAAGGTTTAGGTGCTGAATCCTCTAATACTGTATAAAATTCCAACTGCTGTTATTAAATGAATATTTGAAACAAGTTTATTAATATAGGCATTGTTATAATAATTGCTAAGTAGTGGTGAAAACCTGAGTGATTAAAGTACAATCTGGAACTTTCTTCCATCAGAGGAAAATGTTAGAATTCTGTGTTCATATAGAAATTCTCCAGTGCTGGTGGTCCAGCACGGATGATCTGCTGGTGTGGCTGGTGTCCTGGATCAGAACCTTATTGCACAAAAATTAGTATTTTACCAGTGTCACTGGTAGCACTTTACATTACCATTCTGTGCTGTTCCAAGACATAGTTTAATTAAAAACCACCTGCTCTTTTCAGGTTGTCTTATCTTAATTAAGCTAATGAGAATGTCATAACTTCTGATATTTATAGAAAATAATGTCCTTGAAATGAACTTTCAGGCATTATTTTGTTACAAGCTGGGGGTGCTTATGAGGAGGAGATTATTAGAAATTTGCATAAACAAAACTTTCAGTTTTGTAGAGGTCCTTGATATCCTGTGCCAAGTATCCATCAGTCTTCCTCAATGTAATTGTTAACTTAATAGAAAATTAAGCTGCTGAAAGTAATAAGAATGAAAAGTCATAGACTTCCCTGTGTCTTTCTCAACTTTTGTAAATAATTTAATCCTCAGTCAAAAGTCCTAGAATAGCAGTAGGTTTTCAAAATATTTTAAATCATTTCAACATATGTTTTTCACAAGAGGAGAGTGACACATTGATACTTTTTTAAATATATCATTTTCCTATAGTTATTTTATATTACTTTTCAAGTTGTCACAGCTTGACATGTGAATCTGCTTGGTTAAAAGGTAAACCAGCTTGCAGAAACTGAAAATGACATTTGTCTTTATGCATCAAAGTAAATATTGTTCACTTGAAGATGACACATCTCCATGGCAGCAGACTGACTCCCCTGAAGGTGAATGTGCATCCACGCAGGATGCATAATTTGGATTGTTTTTGCTCCACCTCTGTTTACTTTTGCCCTCCAGTCAGTTATGTTGTCCAGACCTGTTTGTAGTTGGTTGCATTATCCCACAGCCTTTGGTGTCTTCTGCCCTGAAAACTTGAACTCTGAGGCCCTGCCCATGCAAAGGAATGGTCTGGAGATTTTTGTATCAACCAGGTTTGCTCTTACTCTCCTCTTTGTGAACAGATCACTGCCTTCTCTGACTGCAGTGATTTGCAAAGCATATGATTCCATCAATTCTGAATCCAAACTAATATTCAAAATATATTTTCCCTTTCTGAATGAAATGAGGCAACAAGAAAGTCACGGTATTTTCAGGGGAAAATTTGAGAAGTTGTGGTAAGAAGCCCAGGGACACAAATACCACAATAAGCTTCCAAATTTATCTTCAGGATGAATAATATTACTTTATACCCAGCCAATTTTGCTGATAGTATGGATTTAACCTTGGACACAAACTAATTGTTATTTTTTGAAGATTTTTTTCTATATTTAGCACTGAGGCCCACTTAGAAGAATGTAATAGTGCTGGAAATACCTTATCTCAGGAGTGTGTGTAGCAGATAACAGACCAACAATGCATGCAGCTTATCTTTAGGGAACTGATCTATCAAAAGCGGTCTGTCCTCTCAGCTCCTGGTATTCCCTAACATGCCCTGTGTTCCAGTTCCAATCTCAGAGATTTTGTTCCTTCAAAGGAGTCCCAGGCAGATGACATTTGAACTCCCAGCAGACTGATGACATGGAAGCATTTCTCAGGGTGCTGCTTACTGCAGGGGAGGAGGTTGGTTTCTGACATCTCCAAACCCCTTGCTCTCAAGAAGGTGAGGTGTTAATGCACAGAGAAAGTGAACGTCTTCCTCACCCATTCTACCACTGCACAGCATCAAGGCCTTGTAATCAGGTCACCACCATCCAAAAAGAATAAGATATCTTTTGTATAAATTCTTTCGTTTATCAGGCCTCAACTTGGCTATTCAGAAGCATAAGACACATTCATAACTGGCCATGGTTTTGTTAAGCCCTGTTTCCACTGGGGATATGTCAGCATGGATAAGCTGTGCAATGCAGCAGGAGTGGTGCAGTGGAGTATAATCTTGCTAGGGACCTGGCAGCCATGCTGTGAGTTTCAGAGATTTTTTATAGTCTTCATGAAGATATGTGTATGTAAGGCTGAATTGTATGTAATTCCCTGAAGGAAGAGAGCAAGGGATGCAGAACCAGCTGTCAAAAGAAGGTCAGGGAAAGAAATGTATTTTAATAAATATACGTCCCTTCCCCTACACCACAGCATGGAGGGAGTGGTGCACGTGCTGTGACACCTTTTGGGTGATGCTTAGGGGAAGTATTACAGGTCAGTGGAGCTTAACTCTGCTACTCTATCCTACACTTGTCTGTGCAGATTTGGAAATCTTGAAATGTACAGAAGGCAGATGGAGAAGCAGAAAATGATGTAAAATGTACAGATACAATCCCACTTTGTGAGTGCAAAGGCTGCAATTTATTCTCTGCTTTCCTTCTGCCTGCCTGTTTCAGTCAGGACCAGGGTGAGCCTGATCATCCAGTTACTGGCCTTCAGAGTGTTTCACATGGGCAGCCTCTGGATTAAAGAAAAATAATTGAGTGACTAGTGTTCTCACCTGGTTTTCAAAAGGTTACAATAAGCTTCATTTTAATGCTTCCACTTCCTGGTTTCTGGCATACAGGCTAGGTGACGTATTATTCCTAGAGTCCAGAGACATCATTTTTGTCATTTCTCATACATTTCACTAGGACTCTGATGGGCTGATATTTTAATAAATCCAACATGCTTATGTTCTCATTCCCCCTCACCTCCTTCATTTTCAGCCAGGTATCAGTTACACTAATAGCCTTATAGATCTCCTGAAGGTTGCTCTGTTAGACTGGAATCTGGATCACTGATGCATAGAATTTGTGTGAGAGCACACCAGATTTTCATTCACTGTGGGGTGTCTCCTTTGCCACAGTTCATTTTTGCTTGTGTGTATGACCGTAATGTGGTTTTTTCCCCTCTAGTCCAGCTGAATGCCAAGAGCAGTTAGGGAAGGAAGGTAGCAAAGAATTGCCATTAGGCATGGTGGAAGTATTCTTTACTGCTTGATACTTCTGCATTTGAAGGATTGATTAGCTTTCCTTTGATAGCACCTATATTTCTCGCTCTGTCTTCTATTTTAATAGTTTCTGAAATTCAAATAAATACTTTGCCTTTTCCCTGTGCTTAGGGCTATTAACTGTCTTAATAGTAAACATGTCTAATGCTTAAGTTTTGTCAAGCCAAGGGTTTCCTTGCAGAACTGCTACCAGAAAATTAGTTTAGTGTACAGCTTTTCTGAGGCTTATTGTTGCTGTGACTTGAATCTCAGATAAGGCTTGAAAATAAATCAGTCCCCCTCTTTAGAAAATCACACCAGTACTGTTTCTTTGGAAACATTTGCCAGTGTCTCGCATTTAAATAATGGTGAAGATAGATATTGAAGCTAAATAATGGCCAATTGTCTTCAGTGTCCTGTAAGAGTCAAGGACACACCAGGGCTTCATGGCTGTCACCATGCAGTCCCTGACAACACAGGGGACTCCCAGAGTGACAGCATGAATAGTGTGCTGACCTTTCTCTTGCCAAGTTTGCTGCTTGCCCCACAGCAGAGGCAGGAGGACAGGGGCTGGCTGTAACGCCTGCTGTCACTTGCCTTCCTGCCTAGAACTCCTCTTCATCCGTTACACCATTCTTATTGATACTCCCCTGGATGTTTACACCCTGGTCCTTCTATCAGGAAGAGTCTATGTATTTTTAAACAAACATATAAAGTCATGTAGGCAAAGCTGTGAAGTTTTCAATGATGCATGAGTAAGGATTCAAATATGATACATTTTGTTTGCTTGTAATGCTATAAGATTTTCTTTTCATTTAAAGCTGAGGTCACAGATAGTTCTGCAGCTCTTCTTTTCTTCTTCTGTCCATGTCACCTTTTGGACACAGATGGAGTTCTGTCATCTGTTTTGGTAGGCTACAGATGAGACAAAAGTATGCGGCTCTCTAATCTTCTCTTTCTGCTAGGATGAGGGTGAAAGAATTCTGGATTTAAGCCCCACTTCTGTTTCCTTTGGCTTTCAGAGACATAAGACGCTTCTTTGTGCCTTTCAGCTGTTAACCTGAGTTAGCTCTGATCTGGGTTGTGGCCACAAGTGTCTCTACATGGGACAATTATAAATTGAGGAAGGCATGGAGAAGCGGGGGTCCTGTCACAGGTTGGTCATAGGCATTGTGCCTTCAAGAGAAGGAAAGCAAGAATATTTCTGTATGTCATGAATATATTTGAGGATGAAATACTTCCAGTGAGTGTTGTACACTGGGTTACTGTAATAATGCAAACAGAGTATGGAGAGCTGTTTGGCCCTCTCTCAGTGAAGTATCATAAGGTGGTTGAAGTATAGCAAATTATTTGGCTTCTCGTGTTTTATCATCTGCTTTGGCAATTTCTACATGTTTTCAGGACTTTTAAAAGTATTTTGTTCAGTAAGTTCCCTTAAGAACTTAGTACACTAAGGGTTTCCACTTCTTAGAAATATAAGCCAGTTAGCTATGGAAACTTCCAGAATTGGATGGAGTCAAATTATTAAAATGTGCAGCTCTTCTATGGTATAATGATCTCTCTCTGTGGCATTAATCCTTCTCCTTTTCATACAACGCACTTGAAATGCTGCTTTTCTTTCTAGGTGGCAAGTATTGTCATAACTTCACTTTAAGAACTATTCACCTTTTAAATGCAGAAAACAGTTCTCATTGTACTTCAGCTAGAGAATAATCCCTTTTCTTTTGCTCCTTCATCCTCCATGGCATGCTGATGATAAGTGAACTCTCAAGCAGTTACAATTTCACAGGAGCTTTCATGGATTGCAGAGCTCTGGGTTTTTCAGATACCACGCGTTCAATCAGCACTACTTGAAATGTCTCTCTGTTTTTAAATCTGACCTGTTAATGTCACTACATTCGTCCTAAATGCTGCATTTTACAGAGGGAATTCTTGTGGTTCTCCCCTTAATGTCTTCTCATTCTTTTTTTCTGAGCAGCTGTTGGTAGCTCTCCCTACTGCTGTCAACTCTTAAACCTCTGCATTACAAACTGCAGGCCAGGGTGAACGTACTGCATTAAATCAAGGTCTGCAAAGTTGGCTTGCAATACACATTAGGAGCCCAAAAATAAAGAGAAATGGAAAACTGAGCCATTCCTAATGTAATGTCCTAAACTTAGTTTATACTTTGATCCATGAATAACTAGCACATTAGAAGCTTTTAAAATAATATTATACACAAAAATCCAGCTGGTGACATTCTTGCTGTGCTGCAAGTATAGAAACAATAATACCGGTGTTAGGGCCACAGTGCTGCTACATCAGATAGAGGAACAGCACAAGAAAGGCTCCTCTGGAAAGACAGGGATGCTTGAAAACTAATGCTGAGTGCTGTAAACCTGAGACCACTCCCTAAATGCATCAGCTGATAATCCATTCTAGTCCCAGTGTACGCAAAAACATAGCAGAGAATTATTAATCTCATCACCACACCTACAGAGTTCACTGTAGTTATGTAGGAGTTGAGGGCATTCAAACAGCTTCTTTTGATGAAGTAATCGGGCTGCTTCTGGGGTCTGTTTCAGCTGCTAGGGGCGTGCTCCAAATGTAAATGACTGCCAAATGGATTCCTTCTAAATTCCAGCCAATTAAAATACATTTAAAGTGCAGCTGGTGGAGAGCAAAAGGCTTATAATTGCATAAGAAATGTTTGAGCATGAAACAAATCCCTGAAGTTTAGTGAACAGCGAATATTAAATAGTGCATTTCTGGAGAAGTGGAGCAAGTAAACAAAAGAGCCTTCCGAAACTGCAGTCAGAGGTAAAGATGACACTTTTACCACCAACTTAAAAGAGACAAAGCCGGGAGTGTGTTTGTTAGGGTGTCAGTTTTCCACCCTTGGCTCTTTAAACCATGCAAGTTTGGCAGCTTGCCCTGTGTGGTGCTGCATACAAATATTGACAGAACAGTGTGGTATTTGTTAAACCCCTTCTTGGGAAGCAAGTGATTGAAACTCTGAAGGAAGATCTGAGAACTGCAGACATTATATTTTTTCTCAGTAGCACTATAATATTTACAGAATGAAACAGAAAATAGTGAATGGGGTGTAATGAATGACCTTCCTTTTCTGCTTTGCCTTGTAAGTAAGGACAGATTTTTTTTGTTTAATGCTTTAAATGTTATTGTAAAAGAGGTTTACAGCTAGTAGCACTGAAAGATGCCATTAACACTTTTGATTTAAGCTCGTGTTTTGGGAAAAAGCTTGGCTGATGGAACAGACCATGTAAATAGGTGAAAGGCTTTGCCCAGAAGTTGCTGTGTGCAGCTGCTGTGGATAATGTGTCCTATAGATGCAGAAACCTTACAGACGTTTTAATTCACATCTGTATTTGAACGTTGGTGCTTTCCAGACATGTTATGCTCATGTCTGCATCTGCCTAGAAGTGAGATTTTCAATTATTCTGCCTCTACTCTGCCTTAGTAAAATTTAATCTTAACTTGTTCCGTAGATCATTGTACTGATTTTAGAAATGGAAACAAAATTTTCATAGGCAGCTCAGACAGGTTTTTTTCTATGCAATATTTTACTGGTGGGTACTGTCTTTAACCTTTTGGTATAAAACAAATAACTGAAATCAGGTGAATCAAGAGTGTTCGCTATGTTATCTCAGGTTTTAATTAATTTAATTAGGAAGTAACAAATGAAACACAAAAAAAATGTTTTCCAAAACTAACAAATATTGGTTTCTACCTGTGTTGTACCTTACCACAAAAAATTCACATGAAATAATTTGAAATTCCTGATTGCTTTCTCTTCTAGCATATAACATCTTCTCAACAAGTCTGTTTTGACTTCACTTTTGTTAACTGTGAGTAGAGACTCCTGCAAAGTTTCTAGTGACAGATCACATCGCGGCAGTAGGAGTTCAGTTAAATGTGCCTTGTTAATTGTTAATGTGAAAGTAGCACAGAGCACGTGCTGAAGACAGGCTCGTAAGGAATAAGCTTATTGCCAAAATAAATGTCAATTCAATTATAAAATGAAGTTTTAAAGACATTTGTCATGAAACATAAAGACGAGTACACATCCACCGAAAATAACTGTAATGCAGTTGATCCCAAAATATTCAACAGAAGAAACATGAAAAATCTCTGAGTTAAGGGGTTTTCTTTTTGAAATACCCTTATTGATTGACAATCATTACAGAGGGCAACCTATAGAGTGAAACTACTTTGTTTAGTTTAGTCCAACTGATCCCCAGTCACTGTTGAAAAATTAGGGTCAATGTTAATAGCGATAGGTATGATGGAAGTAAACAAGTCTGTGTGTTTATGAAATACACAGTATATATAAAATAAGTTTTAGCAGCACCTGGCCTATAGCAGCATTAAAGGTTTGGTTCAAGCCCCACAGCAGTAAGGGTACAGGAGGGTGCAAACAACAGTTACCTGATTGTAAGACATATTTTTTAATTAGTTTTGAGATCTATGGACAAACAGTGCAACATAATTAATTTATTATTACAAAAAAACCCAAGTAATCTCTTTCTAAATCTGCAAAATTAGGAAGCTGATGGTTAAATGTCGACTCACTGAAAAGACAGCTCATGGTTTTCTTTTTCTAATGGACTCTCAGGGCTAACAAAACTTGTTTCAAACTAAGCCTCTGTCTTAAACAGGCTTGACAAAGTATAAATCAAAAGATGAATCTAAGTCCTCCTGCATAATATAACATTTTTCATGTCATTTACTTTTCCTTTATGCATATGTGCAATGATGGATGTATCCCCTATGCCCAGTGGTTCATGTGATAGATCAGTTACCTTAAAGAGAGAGAGGTGCTTAGAAAGTGGTCAAACAAGCAGGTGCAGAGGATGCATTAGCCCTCTGCATTTCGTTCTCAATCTCATTGTACAAGCAGTGGGCTGGGGTTTGGATGTTTGCAAATTAGAGCCTCCTTTGCTGCATAATTAATCAGGGATCGAGTGTCTCTTTGGGGAGCTCACTGGCCTGCAGGAACTGCTGCCTGGGCTCTGGAGCTTGGGGGAGCTTAGATGGAGCTGTGTGAGAAACCCTCCAAACTGCCTTGCACTTCAGCACAGGTGTGGATGAAACACTTTGGGAATACTTAAAAAAATTTTAGGTGTCCCCAAGGCTGAATATCCTTTGGAAAGCTGGCTTTCTGTATTATTTCCTTGGATATTAGCCCTTAAATTCTGCCAAAACACAGGCAGATTTCTATTGGGCTTTTCCCCAGAATGACTTGCTGAAAAGTTGTACAACTTCGGTGTGTCTCCACAGGGAAAATTACATAAGTCCAACTGAAGGGTCGACATAATTTATAATGGCAAGCAGATGAGAACTTGCCTGGAGTTTTCCCCTGGGTGGTTTTACTCAGTGATTCTGTTACAGTAAAAGCCACTACTACTTCATGCCTTTGGCAGGTCAAACTTTGAAACTTTTGGGCATCTGAATATATACCCTCCTTTATTAAAAGCCTCATATGGAGCCTGCCCTGGTTATACTGCCCATAGGACTGGGGAATGGCTGTTTCGCTGGTTTCCTGAACAGTGAAGTGCACTTTGATTTCTACATTAAAACATCTATTAATTTTAGCTAGGATTTACTATTCTTTCACTTAAGGGTTTTCTGGTGCTCTAGAGAATTCTGGAGGACAGAGCCTGGCCCTATATTTAAGCAAAGTGGTACAGAAGTGGAGGAATATCAAGCAAATTAGTGGATAAAGATGAAAGTTTGACCCAACCTGAAGCCTAGGTAGTAGCAAAATCCCTTCTACCCGGGCAGGAAGGGGATTTTCTCTAAGTGCATGTTATTCTCAAATAGTTGTGAGGATGGAGGCCTCTGCTTTTTACATTGTGCTGAATCTTAATCCTTGATAATGCCTCATGTATGGTGAAGTACAAAGGAAGGTATTGGCCTGAGGGAGGTGTCCCCTTGTGTCAGCCCTGCTAATTTTGAGGCTTGGCATCGATTTCTGTGACAGGAGCTGCATGAGCATGTTTCTCTACCACTGCTCTGTCGTCTAGAGCAGTCACTAGAGCTGGTCCTGAGCTCCACAGGCCTCCTGGCACAGGGACAGCTGTTTGCAGTAGGAGACCGTGGCAGGAGTGTGTTTGCTTGGAGTACTTTTAGTGCATCTTTCACAGTTCTTTCCTAAACTCATTATCATTCCAACCTCTTGGTCTGCCCTCACATGTGAGGCAGTAGTGTAGTGGGGTTGTTTCTTAGTGGACAATGGTCTAATGGTCTTTATAGGAATTTGCCAAACACCAGAACAACCTGGAACAAAATACCTTTAAAAAAGCCAAAAAGATAATGGTTGTCTTCCAGATTAAAAGTGAGAATAGCTGATGCTGATTACAAATAGAGTTCATAATTTACACCGAAGTGGTGTGCAACACTTTGCTCATAATCTTGTGACCTGTGAACTGAAAGCAAGTGCAACTACTGCACTGTCTTTATAGAGAGATTGCTGAAAACAGCTAGAACAGCTCTCATGTTTCTTTACCTTCATCAAATAGTAAACTTTGCTCCTCAGTGAGGTGAACAATTCTTGCCTCATTCTTCTCTTACTGGTAATTTATGTGAAAAGTACAACTGAAGAACATTTTATGTCCCTTGCTGGTGGTGTCATAGAGCCACACTGTGAATTGCTCCTGCCCTTTGGGCATGCTTGCTATTACAATCTAAAACCTGCTGGGAAGCAGTTCTGGGATTTCCAGGATTTTTAAAAAATAATTTCTCTGGTTTTTTTTTGTTAGTCATTGATTTGGTTAATATTTTCCATGGATCACATGTAGGAAAGCTGGGGGACAAGTTGTTGTGAGGACAGATAATTATTGCCAAACATAGAAGTTGTGTAATAAATGAATTGAGGAAAAGAAGAAATAGTAAAGTAAAATAAATAGTTACACCCTTTCATGAGGCCAGTGGAAAACCTAAATGAAAGAGTCATGTATACCAGATGTGTGTATCATGCTGAGTAAAATTTTGCTAGGAATGATTTCCAGTAGAAATAGTAGAAGGCAAGCAGGATGAGTCTGAGTGCACTGCAAGAGATGTCTTGCTGGCAGAGCTCTGTGAGCACCTGTAAGTATTTGTGGAGCCAGTTCTTTGGTAAAATTCCTTATTCCTTGTGCTACAGGTTTATGGCATAAGGATAACTGAAACAATAACAAGTCAAAGAAAAACGATCAATAGTCAGTGATGAAGCACAAACTTACAGCAATCCTTGAATTACCCAAGATAAGGGACTGGCTGTGCTGATTCAAGTTGTTCTTCAAACCTGGGAGCTTGTAAGAGCTGAGGCAGGCCTCTCTCTGCAGAACCTCACCACCGTGGTGAATCTCTCTCTCTTTACAATCTTTAAAGAGATAATTTCAAGCCTCACACTGTCTGTCTAGAGCCTGTGGCTAGACTGACATTAACCTTCTTAGAGCTGCTGACACAGTTCAGTTTGTTGGTGGCACCACAGGCAGCTCTCCAGCCTCCCACCTCAGCAATACAATCATCATGCCCATGGTGAAGTTTTAGTTTTCCAAAATTGGGCAGTTCAGGGCAGTAGTCTAAAACCTTAAATCTTGTTGTGGTAACTAGAGTTGATAAATAAGGACATCACCCTTAAATGAGATTTCAAGGCCTTGATGATAAGTGCAGGTAGCTGTGGTTCATAAAATGAATCCTGGGCCTTAGTGAAATTATTGCTCCAGACATATACCCTGCCTGCAAGACCAAAGTTATTTTCCTGACAAAGTCAAGGAGTTGTCTCCTTGCTGTCTTCTGTGGTAAGAACCATGGAGCAGGAATTCAGATTAATTTTTATATGATTTCTTCTGTGGTAGGGCATGTGAATGTTGTCTTTGTTACACCAACCCAGGAGAACTTTGCCTGGAAAGGCAACCAGCCTCATTACTGTGAGCTCTGTTCCTGTAGGTCAGACTGTGTCTCTAGACACCAATTTTTATAAATGCAATTGCTCCACGGAAGGAATTGCCTTTATTTCTTTCATTTGTTGGAAGAAAAGTAATTTACTTCTGTTTTCCAGCCTCTCACCCACACTGGCTCAGTTTTGTGACTGGTCCTAAAGGAAAAGCCAATTCTTTATTCTCTCCAAATTACTCTTCTGGAGAAAATAACAGTAGCTGTGTAGTTCCTACTCTTTCCACCCCTCTGAGCCCATAGGGGATGTATGCAGGGACACAATCCAAATAGTGCCTCTACTTGTAGTGTTCCTTTTTTTTCAGCCTAGAAAGGCTGTGTACAGCTCAAAAATGAAACTGACCCACTGCAAAAAGTTACATGGGGCACAAAATGCATTCTTGGAACTGTGTTCACATCCAGAGCAACAGTTTTACCTTTGGCAACATTCTCTGACATCATGAGATACAAGGAAGAGCTATTGCTCTGCTTGTTACTGCAGGTAAATTTAAAAAAAATACTTTATAGCTCTCTGATTCTCCTGTGGAGAAAGACAAGGATGATTTTTTTTCTTTCTTGCTGTTTTTGTTGCTGACAATTTACTTTTAATATTGCAACATATATTTGGCCTGAATTTTTTAACGTAAATGCATGAATCGCTATGCAGTCTTGTAGCATAGGGATACATGTTACAAGGAATATTTGAGCATAAAATATCATAGTTTATAAAATCCTGCAGAGAGTAATGTAATCCTGCTTTCTTTTGCAATCTAAATCCAGCTGAGCTGGTTAAATGCTCAGCTGGGAGGTTTGAGGGATCACCTGGGCTGTGCAGGTAAAAGGGGGTGTGCTGAGGGGGTATCTGTGCGTGGGTGGGATGTGCATTTACAGCTCTTGTGTGAAATGAGGTCTGGTAGAGGGCTTTGTGACTGCCTGGCTGAGGTGCATGATACAAATGTGATGTAGCACTATTGACAGTAAAAACTGAAAGGATACTTCATGGGCTGCCTCTCAACAAGGGAGCTTTATGAGGGCAGAAAGCAAGGCCCTGTGCTGCTGCTGCTCCCCGCAGGAGGCTGTGGTGGAGTGCCAAAACTGAATAGTTTTGAAACCAAATATCTTTAAATGGATTCTTTGTTCATTTAAAGGAGATAGACTGAGGAGGACAGAGACTTCTCTGGGGAATGTCATGGCTTTGTTGTGCAACACAAAGACCGTGTTTGAATCAAGATCTGGGTACTTCTAGCAAGGCCTTTTCTAGAAACATGAGCCATGCACTACAATTTCTTCAGAACCCAATTTCTTACTCTGAAGTTTGTATTGGATTTTTGAGATTGCCTTCTATCTCATCTTCTGGGCTAACTTCTCCGTCTCTATGGAGGATCTGTAATGAGGAGCTTCTTTCATTGATCACTGAGAGTTCTACACAGGTTGTGCTGTGATCAAAGACATTTTCTCTTTTCTCTAATGGTAAAGCTGTTGATTTACTGCAAGGCAGCAGGCTGATCTCTATGCCAGCACACTTAATTGGAGGGATTTTTTGCTCTACAAGGCTATTTCCTTCATACAGAAGAAAAAAAAAAAAAAAAAAAGAGGAGGTGGAGAGCAGAGAGCAGAGCAAGAATGAGTAAATACTTTTATTTTTTATCATCAGAATCCTGATATAAGATTTGTTGAACTTACTAGCTGAGCCTCAGTGCAGCTGAGACAGTTGGTGTCATCCAAGAATATGCTTGAGTGACACTGAGGTGGGTTTAGAGACTAACTTGTTCTTTAATGTGATTGAAGACATCAGAATTTAGGTACAGCTTCATTTGGGCTTTGTTAATACCAAGGGGATGCAGCTTCACGCCACAGGTGCTGGACACACAGGAACTCCCATGGTGGTACTGCAGGTGCTTGGTTAATGTCCTACTGCCCTGGGGGTTTCACCCATCCCAGCCTGGCTGCTGCTCCTGCTGCTTCCAGCACTAATATTTTGACAGTCAGAATCAACAAACCTGGAAAGAAGTTCAGGTTTATTTCAGAGCAAAGATTTGTTTGATGGGTTAGAAGATTTCAGTAGTGTGGCCCAAGACTCTGCCAGTCATAGAGTGATGAAGGGAAGAACAAGTAGAATTCTCTGGAGATTTACTATAAAATCTCAACACCTTGGATCTTTTCTTTTTCTCCTTTACACTGTGTATTTTGCTTACCTCCCTGGGGAAAATCTTACAAGCTGTTTTTCTCTGCAGAACCCCTGTGATTACTGCTTAGCTTTTATACAACATAGTTACCATTGAAGAGGATTGTTTGAACCAACATGATCCAGGAATAACTATCCTGAGAACAGTCTGATGAGACCTCACAGTTTTATTTTATGCACTAGAGGCAAAGGCCTTAAGCTCCTGGCAAATAGTGTTACAGATCTCAGTCAGATCATTTTGCCACTTTGCTCAAGAGAAAACAATAAAATAATTATTCAGGAGGAATATTTGAGAGCTTGAAGCACTTCTTCTTTACACCAGAGCCATGACCTGGCAAACAATAAACAATGGGAAAGTTTGTCTTAGTACACAATTTAGCAGAATAAAAAAAGCTGGAATTCTTTTAACAAAGTGTGTTCTCTTCTCCTCAGAAATTTTGAAAACTGATGTCACTTGTAATTCTTCAGGAAAGAAAAAAATCCCTGCAGTTTGCAGTATATCAATGCAGGCATTTTCCTCCTGTCTAATCTATAAAAAGACATTGTATACAAATGTTATTTTCTCTGCCAGAAATGCATTCCTGGAACATAATAAAGGCTTTTCTGTTGTTGTTCAGTAATTTGGATAATAGTTTCTCCATGAAGTCTCATAACATTTATTTACTCCCATAAACGATTAGACCAAGTGGTTTCAGCAGTCAAAACTGGAATCTCTCTGCAATAAGCTTTCTTACTGAAATAATCCTGTAAACATTATGCCTAAAATAATTTAAAATGACAAATTTATATGAATAACATAATACAGATGTGAAATAAATCTGTAGAGATCTGTGTATAAAGTACAGAAAGTTTTACCGGAAGAGTCATCAACCGTGTGGATTAAACTAAGTGAAACTTTTTCTAGGATTATTTTCTAGAATCATTGACAGCCTTGAAGAGTTACAAATATTTCTTGTTTGGAACAACTAGGTTGCAGTTATTGTGGCAACAGCACTTTAATTCTTTCCTGCAGCCCCATGATCAGCCCTATTAGTTACAGTTTAATGGAAGGGAATTTGAGGGGGGTATTCCTCTCACGTGGTTTGGCAGGTGTGGGAGGAAGGAGAGGTATTCCTCGGCTCACTGTGTAAAATAAATTGTGCTGCATCATGTGTAGGGGTTGAAGGGTCTGATGGTGGCAAGGCTGGGCTGGAACCAGCACTCACACAGCCAAACTTTGGGAGAAATGCTTGTGGCCCAGCTTGTGTGTATCTGCTACAAGGACACCTCATCTTTGCCAGTCCTCATTTATACTTAACCCACTGGGAGGATGATGGTGCAATCTGTAGTGCTACATCCTCAGTCACTAGAGCTGAAATTCTCCTGCCTTTTTTATTTACTTTGTTTCCTTGGCATCTTGCCTTCACCCACTGGTTCTTGTTTACATTGCTCTTCTTGCATGCAGGAAGGGATAATCACTGAAGGTGACCAGAACAGTGCAAATGAATGTATTTAAATTAAAAATGATGCCTACCTGATTTGGTTTTTGGGGACCTGTTTTATTCCACTATTTCCTAGAGGTGCTCATTTCATCTGAAAAATGAATCACTTGCTGATGGAATTAGCAGTCTTCATTTTCTTCACCAGGGTACCAGGTATCATCCCCCTTCAATCAATTAAACTTTGAAGTTTAAATTGGATTCAGGAGGCATGAATAGAGGATGCCTTTAAAAACTAATATATTATATAGTCCTCAGGACTCTGGTATGAGACAAGGGAAAAAATAAGAGAGAGGTGAAAATATCCACAATGTGTCTGTGGGGTCACCATTAAAAAGTTAAGTGTGGGGGTCCATGAATGTGCTGGGAGAGCTCTCTCCTCTGCCACAGCTGCTTCAGGTCTGGAATCCAGGTAACTGAGAAACCAGACTTCGCCTGATTCTGTTTTTCCAATAATCTAATGTATCCTATGGCTAGAAATTTGAAATCCTATTACAAGTGTCATCACGTATCTCTCACAATGACACCTCTTTTTAGATGGAAGCATAAATGATTTCAAAGATATTGGAGGGTGAATGTGTTTTTTTTCAAATTTGCTTTTTTTTTTTTTAATAAAGCTTTTGCTAGACTCTCTTCTGAAGGTATAATTGGTTTTTGGTTTTGTGTTAGTTCAATAATACTGTCCCCCCAAAAATGCGCCTTTTTCCTTAAATCAGACCTCAATTTTCAATAACTTCATGGGGTGTTTAATTTTTATGCGTGGCTTTTAGGCCTCACTGGGTCCCAGGGCTGAGGTCCCTTTGCAGCCCTTTGCATCTTCCTGCTGCCATCAGTGGCTGCTGGCTCTTGGAACAGAATTACTCCACGGAAAGCTGAAAGTAGGTTAGGCTGAAGCTCTCACAAGCCTCCCTGGAGGGACTTTCAGATGTGCAAATCCCAGTGAACTATCATCTCAGGGAAATGTCACTGAGACATCACATAGACAGGGCTGACTCCCTTTGCTTCCTCCTGGAAACTTTTGGAAATTGGAAAAGGATCTGCAGTGTCAGGAGAGGTCAGAGTGCACGTGTAAAGTGCTCCTGCATGCGCTGCTCGCCCAGCGCTGTTCCCAAAGTTTCCGCTGGGACCACGTGTTCTTTTTAGCTGGGCAATTAGAATATGAAACAGAAAAAGGAGGTCATCTAAATAGGGCCCCTTTGTAATTTCTTACATAATACTGTGCATGGCAAGAATGACTTATTGACCTTACTTAGGGCACAGAGGGATGATAGACAGTTCATAATCCTTCCTAGGCAGGGATTGCTTTCAAATTGTTGGTGCTGCATTTATTGAGAAAATGCTCTTTATATGTATTTAGTATGAAGAAAGCTAAGGTTTTAAGAAAAGACACATGATTACTGAGAAGATTGCTTTGACTTTTGTGAGATTTCTATCAAATCAGTCTAATAGTCATGAAAATAATTGGAAAATTTTGCAAGGTTAAAAATGGGCTTTGGTCTTTTCTTTGGTATGCAGGAAAGGTTGTTACTTAGGCCTGTGTCCTTGGAAAGACTGAGGTACTCTAAATCCCACCTAAACACCTTCTGGATGCTAACTGCACTATTTTGCTTGAATATATTTCAAATTTTCTTCACACTGGTGAAGAATTAAGCCTTTATTTTTCAGTTGTAGGTTTCATTTAAAGTTATTTCTAAATGGAAAAATTGCAAAATTCTCAGGTTTGGGCTTGTTTAACGCACCTGAAGACAAACTACAGAAGAAAAGCCATGAAATGATACATTTCCACAGCTAATTAAAAAAAAATATTTTTTTTTAACCAAAGGAAGTATTTTATTAGCAAGAGTAGTGAAAACTTTTGATCATTGAACATTTTTAGAGTTTTTGGCTCATATCTAGTTAGGATCTTCTTCCAACCAACCACATAAGGACTCAACTGTTGCAAATGTGCAGTGTAGTGTTGATACCCTTTTATCTCTTTTCAACCTTCCCCTCAGTCTGTATGCACACACACATGCAGGTCTGTTTCTGTGGAATCTAGAGAAGTGCTGAGGAAATACACTTGTACACATGAATTGTGCAGTGTCTCATCCTGCACGGACAAAACGATGTAACATCTCTTTGGTCAGTCATACAGAGCTGCAGGTTTTTAATTTCCAGAATTAGTAGTCAGCCAGGTTTGCAAAAGCTTTTTAATTTCCAGAATTATTAGTCAGCCAGGTTTGCAAAAACAGTGTCTGGCTTGTCCAAATACCCTCGCTGTGATGTCCTCTTGTTCTCCCTGATCTTTGAAAAATATTGTCCTCTTGGTACTCCCTTTGTGATCTCCTATTTAACAAGTAAATGTCAGGGCCAGTGGGGGCTAGAGACCTGAAAAGTAGTGTTCAGAAGGACAACATTATGGTGCAGTGTCTAGGTTTCCTTTTTAACAGTTGCAAAGGGCACATTAACACCTGATAATAGAAAATCATTCTGTTTCACAGTTCTGTGTGTAATTGTAGTGAGGATTCAGCCTACTTTTATTTAATTTTTTTTAAAATAATGCATAGGTCAGTGAAACAGCATCTTCTCCCAACCCTCCTGCAACACAAATGCCAGAGAAATCTTTAAAATAATGGCTTATATTTCAGCCCCACCAGCTTTGATGCATTTTCCACCTACCTGTGAAAAATAGAACACAAAACCATAATTAATACACTAAATTCTGACTGGATTTGCTGAGCCAAGTAGCAGTTAGGGTTGGTCTGGCTGTTCTGGCTGAGGGCTTTGGAGTATTAAGCCTTTTGGACAAGGACCTGATCTTTCCCTGCAAGGAGCCTGAACTAAATAGAAAGGTATTTTGGTAATCAATCCATCATTGTTTTCTGTGCCCTATTTGTACAACGTACCAAATAACACATTTTTATCTCCAGTACCCTTAAAAATAGTTTTGCTGCAGTTGGAAAAGGCATTTTACAATTTAATTTCCATAGTCTGAGGCTTTTCATTAGCACAGCTTCCTATGACATTAGTTTATTCTGCATGTAGTTCAGTTACGTTATGGAATATCACAGCAGTTAAGTATCTAGGTGTACAGGTTTTTGTAATCAGTCCCTGACAACATCTGTCAAAACAATATGGGAAAATTCTGGCTCATGTTGTCATTACAGAATGGGACTGTTTGTTTATTCAAAAGAAGAAATAAAGCATATTGAGGGAAGGCCAGAAGAGTCACTCTGACTCAGTTACTGAGATTTCCAGCTTCCAGATACAGGATATTTTGGTTCCAGCATTTCACATCAATAATAAACAATCTTTATGGGAACCATCGAATGATGAAAATGAGACCACAAACTGAGAGCCAGGCTATATTTTTTGATCTGTTGTACACTGTAGTTTACATTAGGGTCAATCTCAAGATCAGGAAGAGGCAGGTTCTGTACCACAGCATTTTAAATAAATGTTTGCCAGCTATATGAGATACTGTCAATAATTCATCACTGTAATTCTTCCAAGATGGTCTGTTGATGCAAACTGTCAGAGCACATGGTAATAATATGAGCATTTATGTGATTTACCGTTCTACAAAATGGCAAATAACTAGAAATTTCTTCCACTGAAAGTATGCATAGGCTCTTTGGATGTCAGAAATAGTGTGTGTGACAGCTGCAGCATGTATAAATCATGGTCAACTGTTTAAAATGTTCTCTGTATATAAGTACATGCACTTATACTGGCATCTTCATAGTCCATTTCCAATATCTGAGTGATAGATTGTACTTTATGTAATTGTGCAGTTTCCTATGTTCCTATTAACTCTTTAATGCCCTGATGAGTTCAGTGGTTACAACAGTATGTCTTGGTCAGTAGAACTGGTAGAGCTTAAAATACAAACATTTCTCTACCATGCAGCATCGCCAGGGCCTGTGGGCTTTTTCAGTTATTTGGGTCTTTGGCTAGACTACTAGAAATAGTATTGCACAAAGTGGTTTATAAAATTTTTGTGTGTGCTCTTATTCAGAAACAAACCAAGAAATGGTGACTCATGTGGTAATTTATTTTTGTGTCTTGGAAAAATTCAGGTGAGAGGCATTCTTTGATGGCAGCTGTGTAAGTGCCGGTAGCAGTAGGAAGAGCTTCCTCATGTTTCAGCTCAGTTCCCATCTTTGCACCAGCCTTGGATCCAGAGCTGTTCAGGTCTGTATATGCAACAAAGCACTGCCCTAACAAAAAAGTGAAGTTGTTCCCACTTCTTTAAACCTTTCACTTTCATAGACTGATCTTTTATCATTGCATGTTAATTTTTAACTGGCTCAGGATTTATCAGGCCCTGCACACAACCAGCTCATGAATGTGTGATTTGGAACACTGGATTAGAAAACATATTTACAGTGAAAGGAGTGAGGACCACTGAGTTGTTTGGGTTTTTTTTTTCCTTTTTGTTTCTGGCATAGTGTGTAGGTAGAGTTGAGCCAAATTCCACTTTTTAGCACCACTATGGGAGCTGAGTGCTGTGGAGGCAGAGCACTACCCTTTGAACTGGAAACTTGAGTGTTATAAGGATACTTAGCAGCTTCCAGCATTTTGCAAAAGCAGAATTTCTGTGGTGTAGAAGCTCCATTCTTCCCAGGGGTATGTCCTGGGAATGGATGCTATCATTCATACTCCAACAAGAATGAAGGAAAAGAAATGGAAGGGGCAATCTCTGGCATTCAGTTAAGATAGGACAAGTGGTGATACACTGGATTCTCCCTTGTTTTCCTCCTTTTAACCATATAGTCCCATGAAGGCACTTTTATAGTTATTAGGTGAGTGACTGGAAGCCATAAATATTGGAGAGATTTGTGACAGTGCACAGGTGTTTGAGACTTTAAAGCCAATCTGTGCAGAAGAGTAGCCTACTGTAAGATTCTTCAGTGGGTACCAGCAGGGTGGCAATGTCAATGCTCTTGGCTCAGTATAGGAGATAAATTTGGTTTTTGTATAAGTAAGTTTAATAGCCTTATATCTTTCATTAGACTAAGGAATAAAACCAATATGCAAAAGTTTGGGGGCACTTTGTGCAAGCACAGCACACGTCACTGCACTGAATGATGTGCAATGGAAGATCCTATAGCAGCCCACATGGGTGGAAACCCAGATGGGTGTAGCTTTGTTTTAATGCAGGATAACTGTGGCTGTGTGTGCCAGTCCATTTCTGTCCTACCATTCCCTGTGGATTTCTCTTCCCCTCCTTTTTGAGGTTTCTCAGAAGCGTGTGTCATTGTGGACAGATAGAGCTCACGTGCGTGAGCAGCAGGGATGATTTTCCTCCTGGGAGCTCAGCTGAGTCACGCTGAGCTGATAGGGAACAGGAGAGGCGGCGGGAGAGCATTCCTGGGATGGGGAGAGGGACTGTGGCTGCTGACAGCTCCCTGTGCAGCTTTGGGCTCGATGCAAAGAGAATCTGTGACGTGAGTGACTGTGGGTTTGTGAAATCACTGCTGTGCCTCGCTGTCTCTGTGGTTTGTCCTGGAGCAAACCTGGGTTTGTATGCCCTCTGCAGTGTGCCATGGCTGAAATGTCTGCCTGCCTTTCCCTGGAGGCTGGAAACTATCGTTCTGGAGTCTGAGATGCCACTGCATGGCAGGGATGAGCCACAACCAGCATGAGGTTTGCCCTTTGGCTTTGGGTCTTGCTCAGGAATGTTCTTTGTGAGGGCCTTTCTCCTTTGGTGGCACTTGGTGTGGTGCAGCTTGTGGTGCACATGGCCAAATCCCATGGAAGGTAATGGATTCCCATGGACATTAACAGCCATTCTGTCAGCTTTTAATTGTGTTGTTAAACACATGGATGAGAGACAGTTTTGTGTCTGTGACACAGAGGCTTGTGGGGCAAGAGCTGTACCCCCATGGGTGTCCTTGCCCAGCCCCAACATCTTGCAGCCTTTCCTGAAACTCTTGGTTGCAGCTCAAGCTTTTTGGAAGGAAGGACATTTTGCCTAAGCAAATGTGTCAATCCATGCCTGTCGGAAAGCTCTGCTAAATAAACTATTATACTGTTGCTCAGTACAATTTATTGTAGTCTATCAATATCTTGCTTTTAAATATGTTTTAGATAGCAAAAAGGTATAGGTTTTCTTTTGGGATTGTTGAGGGAAAAACAGTGAAGCTGAAGGCAAAAATCTTGTAGGCTGCTTTGGGAAGGGTGGCAAAAAACCCCTGAGAACTACACTTAAATGTTTATTAAAAATCTGGTGTTTTCAGGGAAGCTGCCTTTAGGAAATGTTGTGATTTCATTTCAGTGATGTGCTAGAAAGAAAAACAGAATTTCTGAGCTGCTGTCTCAAGCTTTATATAAGTTGAAGGTTTATGCTCTGCTTGTGTTTTGATAAATTTTCCTTGCAGGCATAAGGTGTAGAAACTTTTAATTAAAGCTTAAATTCTAGAGCAAGGAGTAAGTGTTGTGGTAAGGTGCAGGCACTGGGTCGTTGTGTAATTCCCAGAAAAGATTTCTGTGACGCTGAGGTGGCTGGTTAGAGGGCTTGAGCACTGACAAACTCAGATGGAAGATATTCCAGGTGAACATCACCTTCTTTGGGAAGCATCTCTGCTGTTGCCTTTCTTCTAACACTTGTGTTGTTTTCCTAAAAAATGCTTCCAGAGTATGACAAGGTGAGGACAACAGCTTTCTGTAGCTGTTGTTCAAAAAATGATTATTTCCTAGTTAGAAGATGTGGCATTAATAATTCTGAGGTGAGTTCTTGGCATTTTCTGGAGAAGCCAGGAGAAGTGGAACAGCAGAGCCAGCACGGGAGCTGCGCTGCTTCGCCTCTGCTTTGGCATTGTTTGGGATAAATGCTTTTTCAGTTCATAGCACCAAACACTGCCACTCCCCACGGAAGCAGGGCATTCTTTCAGGTGTACAAGGCCTGACCATACTGTATTTTGAGTAAATGAAACCGTGTTGGCTTGAGTGCTTTGGTGCCAGACAGCCCCGCTCCAGCACACATGGGGCGTCTTGTCCTAAGCAGCTGCTTGGGTAATGAGCACCTGTGGTTTCAGCTCCTCACACCAAACATTTCTGAACTAAACCAGCTCTGTGGGGATGATCTAGTGGAGCAGTGACCTGGAGCCATCTAATGTCCCCATATGGTTTGACTCGCCACTCAATTTAGGGAGAATTATGCCTGAATAGCTAAAATCAACATTCTTCCTTCTCTTTCTTGAGACGTGATGGTAGGATTTTAATAACTACAGAGAACCTGAGTATGTAGAGTAATTTGCAAGATGTATATAAAATGTATGTAACCTTCAAGGAAGTTGATGGACACTGTCACTTGCTGGGTTTGTCCTTCTAGGGGGTTAAATCAAATGGCTGCATATATATTTAAAAAATTGTTGTGGCTGCGGGGAAAATATTGGAGCCATGAGGACATTTTCACTACGTTGGAGATTAGAGAGGCCTTTTTGGCAGGAAGAAAATGTAGTTTGCTTGTAGCACCTGCATATACTTGCATGTCTGTGATCTTCCAGTTCTTACAGCCTGTGGTAACTATTATCTCCTTGATATACTTGCAAAATTCATATGATGTTCTTCTGGAAGTTCTGCTGGGTGGAGAGGAAATACAGTGCCTAGTACAAACAGTTCCTTGAGAATGCTAACATTCCTGCATTTATCTGTCATGTAGAAAAAATGCAACTCAATAACCTATTTTTAGCACAGTTTCTGACAGTAGTAATTAAATATATTTTTTAAAATTGTACCATGTAATAACAAAGCAACTCCTGTCATTGTATTTACCATTTCTGCTACATAGCCCCCATTAAGTTACAGTGGCATTTACTGTATATCTTGCCAACTATCTGGTCATTGAATATTTTTGAGGAGAGAAGAGGAGGAGGGGAAAGAAGATACCAAGCTTATTTACATTAATTTCACTATATATTAGTAACATTCAGTTTAGTCTTGGTTGTAAATTTCTCTTCTGTAATGCATCTGGGCAATCTAATTCTGTCTTAATCTGTTTCAAGTGTGACGGTCAGGATGTTGAGTTTGGTGGAAATTTTCAGGTATGTGGGCAGCAGCTGGAAACCACAGTTAGTGAACACTCCTATTGGATCCAGCAAAGATGCTGAGAGTTATTACAGGAGGTTCCCAGTGCTGCAGGTAGAGAAAGAGAAAAAGCTGAACTGTAAACCTAAGTGTCATCTTATCATTTGCCCAGAACTGCTAAGTATTCAGTCCAAACTTCTAATACCCAAGTAGAAGTTAAAAAAATTTCAAGCATTCATGACCTGACTTTTTCAGGGGTAGTGGTAACCCTGGAGGTCCTGCATGATGAATAAGCTATAACTGAGTATCAATCTGTGAATATTTTGTAAATAAAGTTTTTCATTTCTGTATTTTTATGTAAAAGTTTCTGAAAGGCATAAGCCCTAAAAATAGAAGGCTGGCTTTAGGGTTTTTTCTACAAAATTAGCAGTAAAGCACTACACTGTGGCTATTCTACACCACCTCTCAGTGCAGATATTCCTAACGCGACATGGTAAGGTTGCACAGAGTGTCAGCTGTCCTGTTCTGTCTTATTTTGCAGCAAAACTTTCATAGAGAGCAGCCCAAAGCCTGTCTAGCTCAATATAATTACTCTAATGTCTCTAATTTGCAACTATACTTCACATAAGGTGAAATGCTGACCCTGCAATGGGAATGAGAAAAGTCTTTTAGAGTAAGCATTTTTGAATACAGTGGAATACCCAAGTTTCCTATGGAATGAGAATGACTATTTTGTTGATATTGGTTTGGGTAATTACAGTTAGATTATATCATAAAAGCACACATCAGCATTACAGTTCTGGCTGAAATCCTGATATTTTAAAATCCTTTGAGTGGCAGAAAGTCCTAGGTATTAATTGGGCCTTGTTGCAGAAACAAAAAGAGATCCTGATATGACCTAAGGCTACATAACAATAATTTCCATCTGTTAAAAGACATGTGCCAAAGCCAGAGCACAGCAGAAATTTTTCTTGTCCAAACTTCTGGGATATTTGGAGGAGCTCTGAAATCAAATGGAGACAATGTGCACAATGGGCCCTATTTAAAATTCTTTGAAATTGTCCTTTTACCTATGGCATCACATAAACAATACTTGTAACCCCACTCATCTAGAGTAAGATACATTACTCTGTAATCTGTAATTTTAGAGGGATAAGGAAACAACAACAGTGCAGGGCAGATGTCAGAGAAGCTCTTCCAGGTGTCTGCCATGACTGACCTCTAGGTCAACACACAAGACTTGACCCAAATCATTCAGCAAAGCAACCTAGAACATAAAGTAGAGAAAGAATATCTGAGTTAAAATTGTAAAGGCTTCATATTTTCAGGATATTCCAAATATTGTAAGCAAGTGGTTCTGGCTAGTGGCAGCTAACCCCTGTTATTAGTACATATATAGCCATGAGTGTATGACAGCTAAGTGCATGGCACTTGGCCTTTGAAAACAGCTTGGGTTGCTCACCTGAATTGCTAAGATTATTTGAAATCAAGGGAACCTGGAGCAGGCCCCAGCAGTGCTGGTCAGTCTGCACTTGGGTTTTTGCTCCTTTGCAGGCAAAGGCCAGTGAAGTGGCCTGAGCCTTAGCCCTTCATTTATCCAAAAGTAAGGGTGAGTCTTGCTTCCTGCTCCCACAGACCATTTCAAAGGTGGTACTCAACCTCAGAGTGACTTTTATTCTTTCAGTTAAGAATGGCGTTCTAGGATGGACCAAATGAGCTCCCACCATGACTAGGAAAGCCTTTTCAGGTTGTGACTTACACCGTGAAAATGAAGGATTTTCCTGCCTTTTTCTGAAAGCAAGATGAACATTTTAATACTTCTGTGGTTGTAGGGCAGTGTCATGTGGAGGTACTGAGCTGGCTCTGAACCTGCTCCCTGGGCAGGGGCAGGGCTGTAACACTCCCCTAGGCCTCTGCCCAGGGTATTTCCTGTGCTGAGCTGTGTGCAGGGAACTGACGTGGCCAAGTTGCTTTCCAGAAGCAAAGTAACTTATTTAAAATTGCTTCCAATGTCTCTGCAAGGCATTGCACAGCACTGTGTGAATTCACCCAGCACCAGCCCTGCCACGTGCTTTCCATAGCCACATATGTTAGAACAAGGAGAATGGAAAACAAAGCAACATTGGCTTGCCAGTATGCTACAAGAATTTATCATGTTCAATTCCAGATGAGCAAAAATTTATCACAGATCTATTGTTTTCTGTTAGTCATGTTTGTGTTTATACTAACATCACTGAGCCAAAGTGGATCATGGGATTAAACTAAACAGGGACTGACATATATGCAGGGACCTGTTGAAGGATTTGAGAAAAGTTCCATGTAAAAAGAGGCAAGCAGTTGGACAGTTATTTTATTTAGATCTAATTCACATGGAAGTCAGCATCATCTGATTTTATTTCCCTGTTGGGGTTGCTTCTTTTAACCATGAATTCCCATTAAAACAGCTCTTTGACAACAAAATTAGTCAGTCATTTAATTTTAATGTGTGGCATTAAGTAAGCTGGGTGGCAAATTGTCTTCTCAAACAGATTGACTTATTTTACCTGTGGGAAAGGAACAGCTGAACAGCTAGGAGGGAAATCTGCCAGTTCAGAAAATTTATGGTAACTTCCACAGCAGAGATGAAATTGTTTATTTTTGAATGCTAGTTTGCTTTTGATGTTTTAATCTAACTGAAGTCTTTGTCATACCATTTGAAATTATCCTCAGGGTTTGAAGCTATCAGTGGAACTTGCAAAAGTAATTGATACTTATTCTGTGTTGTTCACTGTGTTTATATGACTACAAGATGAGTTTTTACTCTCTTTACAGCATGCAATAAAATCTTCAGCACTGTAGTGGAGAAGGCAGTGTGGTAAGCCAGAGCAGCTTTTGTTTGATATACCTTGTCCTTTTCTATCCAGAGGAACAGGATGAAGGCTTTTTCTTTCTGTAGGAAGACTAAGAAACCTTTCTCCTCACAAAAATAATTTTGTGCTTTTCAATCATCTTTTTCACAGAGACACTTTGGTCTCTTCTCCTGAAAAGTGTCTTGCTAGCTGTTATGAGTTGTATTCCATGATTTAAAGTAATGACAGCGCTCTGTTGAAATCCTAGTGCGTGTGCTGTTTATTAGTACAGATTTCTACAACCCAGGATTTTTTCCAGAGGAGAGCTGAGAGTCCTGAGGACTTGCATTGAGTTACTTTTGAGTAAGACTTCATGGTATTGTCCAGGGCTCCATTCACAGTGCTGGGAGCAGTAATTCCTAGACTTTAATCTGTTGGTATGTTTTCTTGGGCTTTAAGCAAGCTGCTTAACCCTTCAACACTTTACCTGTGACATGGATCAACTTTCTGCAGATTTTATGGGTGTTAAGAGACCAGAATACTGGCAATGCATTTCAGATAGCTTCTTCTTGAAAACAGTAATTCATTAAAATGAGAGGGTTTTTACCAATTTATATTGTGTGTCATGGTATGGAATTATATGGTATTAAAACCAGGCATGTTGTTGCAGCTCTCGTTTACTATGTCATCTGCTGGAAGCAATTCTTGCCTGCCCTTTGGAGATGGAATGGAAAGACCCAAAGACAACTTTAAATTATAGTAACATATCTCAGACTGGTTTGGGACTGTTGTTATCTTACTCTCTTTAGGACAGGATGGTGCTGAGTGCTGATTATGGTCACTCTGGATATGTGTGGCCTGGTGTGGTTGGAGCCCATGGTGACACAATGTATTGTTTCCACAGGCATCATTTTGGCCACTAGAACAGATTAACAGCATGTGTGTGTGTGTCTGTGTGTCTGTGTGTCTGTGTGTCTGTGTGTCTGTATTTGGCCAATGGTGGGTGATAGGATGGATCAGCTTGTTACTAGGTCCTCATCAAGCCATCAATGGACCACATGAAGGGAGATGGCAGGGAAGATTTGTTCTCTCACTCTGTGGCAGGAGCAGGAATTGGCCTTTCTGTGTGTTTTCTCTCTTCTGGTGAGTGTAGAAATAAGAGTAGTTGTATGCCATGAAAAGAGCTTCATATGGTAAGCACAAGAGAAAAGAGTAAAACCCTGCCAGGGGAAAATGTAGCCTGTCCAAATCAGTTCATTACTTTTTTTCCCTCCACAAGCGGCAGTACATAGGAAAAAAGGAGAGACAGATTATCATTTAGAGTGAAAAGGTGGAGGTGGCTTAGAAATGGCTGAGAGGCAGATGACAGCTTTCGATTCTTGTGGTATCCCTGTAAGAACTTCTTTTTAATACTGCATTATCACATTAGGTGTTAGTAGCCATGTGTTTGTTCATTTATTCGAGGGAATTGTTGTAGATTTGCATAATATGTTTAAAGGCAATTTAAATAAAATTTATTTCAGAGTTATGGAATCTTCTCTGAAGAATTTTTTCTCTCAATAATCTGATGTGATATTGCCTCTGTGTCACACAGTATAAGGCTAAACCTTCCAGCCAGATTCTTATCTCCATCTGCTGTGTGCACATGGGAGGACAGTTTATAAAGCCATCTGAAATAAATAAATCATATTTCTTATTTGATTTGAATACTGTATAAAGCAGGAGCTATGAAATCCAGGAAATCCTATGACTAAGGCATGAAGAATGCTGCTCTAGTGTTTGCTCTCAGTTTGGGAAGACAATCTTCCTTTGGTGTGTTAGGTGTCAGGATGAAGCAGGACAAGGTTAAGCATGGAGTCAAGAGCACAGGGCTGTAGGGCTGGCAATCTCTGGGCAAAACTCTTTGCTCTGACATGCACAGAAATGTGGCTGATTACTCCCATCCAACGGCCAGTTCATTGATTTAAAGGGGAGCGGGCTTCCGTCCAGGAGTGCAGCAGGAAAACAAACAGCTAGGCTGAAAAACAAGACTATTTAACCATCTGAAAGAGCATGGGGCCATCCCAGCTGCCGCAGAACCTGTCACGACTTGGCTGCCAAGAAGCCAGATGCTTGCATCAGAGGAATGCGTGTTTCACAAGGCAGCACCTCTGCTGCCGACACACGGCGACACGTCCAGAGAGGCAGCAGCAGAGTGCAAATTAGTCAGCCTTGCCACTAGCTGCCAGCCCTGCTGGATCACTGACACCTGTACAAATACATGATTTCAGCAGGATAGATTATGGGAATAACCTTCTCCTCATAATAGAGACCACTTTCAATATCCAGCAGGGAACCCCTGTCCATACGTGAAGTTAAACGCTGCAGAACTGATTTAATGATGGGATCCTCTGGAATCTGAATTTGCAGAGGCTTACTCATGTGATTAAGGATATACAAAAGCCCTTGAACATGCATTAGTTTTGGGCCTGCTCCAGAATCCACTAGTGCCATTGATTTCAATTAATTCTGGATAAGATCGCTGGTGGTTGAATCAATTGTTTCATTCCAGAAACAACAGGAAAGGTAAAGAATGACTTAAACCTACGGAATTAAGGAGAGCCAGTCCTATGTACTTATATTTTGTAATCATATTTACAACATTTCTGAGTTCCCTTGTAATTCAAAAATCCAGCTTCTGCCTGCTTCTTCCAGTTTCAAGTGGCAAACACTCAAAACAAACTTTTTATGATTTGCTTAATATCGTATTTTACAATGAGGCAATTTGTAGTGAAAGGCAATGTCCTTTAAAGACATCCCATCAATTTTCTCCAATGAATGTTTTTCATAGAATTCTACTGAAGCAAAAATTATGGAACTGAAAAAGATTTAGAAATTGATTGCAAATCACTGCTGTGGCAGGAACAATTGTATATGCTCATTTTAGCTCTCAGCTCATCTGAAAAGGCTAGATTTAACATTTCATTTTAGACTTTCTTTTTCCTGTGTGTCAGAATCGGGCGTCAAGGCTTCATCCTGACACTTATGGACAGGATTTCCCATAGTGTGGGATGTGACTTAGAGTAAATGTTTCCATATAAAGGTGCTCTTCCAGGAGGTAGAATATCATATTTTTTAGCTGTAGGAATGACAGGTACTGAGGAGCACATAGGTTGTTACAGAGGCTGGAGAGCACAACTGGTAAGGACAAAGCAGACTAATGATGTCCCCAACCTTACATGTAGCAGAATGGCCAATCTGCACACAGTTACTGTTGTTATACATTATCTGCTGCTTTCTGTGAAGCTTAAATTCATAACTGTGACAGAAGAGAGAGCTACTATTTGTTCCAGCAGTAAAACCTGCCTTTGCTAAGGACCTCTTCCCTATCCTTGACATGCAGGGAAGGTAAAAAGCTTCACCAAGCAAGGTAAAAAACCAAATTATCTTTGTGATCAAAAGCTTACCAGCCGATCAAACTGCTTCAACTGAAGGCCAGTTTTTGACAGTGAGTATCTGAGGAGATTCATATACTGCCCTCATACCCTTCCTTTTATTCTCTCCACTTATTTCAACTTGTCAGTTGTTTATCTGCTCAGCCAGCTACCCCAGGAAAGTGTTTACTGTGTTAACTTGTGACACCTCACATCCTTGTAGGTACATGTTTTGTAAGGCATATTAAACTGTGTTGGTAAAAGTGGGCATAATAGTAATTTTCAAAGAACATTTTGCTCTTCAGTACACTGGAGAAATTTCCATGATGTTTTAGGAACCAGCTCAACATTTCCAACCATATGCAACTCCAAAGAGGGCCAATTCTGCAGCCTACAATTTGTTAAGCTTTTTTTTTTTTTTTTTAATTTGTACTCCAGTGATCTAAGTATTTACTGTGGGATAAAAATTTAACAGTTCAGGGTTTTATATTCTATCATATTACAATCTGTTGGGATTTTAATGTCCTGCAATTTTGCCCTACACTAAACTGCTCTTCAGCCTGTCAGCTTGTCTGTCCTTGCCCCAGCAGCAGTTAGAGAGTAAAACAAGGCTTTTACATGGGCTGGTTTTCTGAAGCTGCACTGAACCACCCAGGACTCTCAGCACAGTGGGACATCCCTTGGGGAAAATGCTCTTAGCTCTTCCCACCTGCCTTTTAACTCTTCAGGCTGTGGGGCTGATCACCTCTGCTGCAGCTTTAGGGATCTGTGATGAGATACTGAACCTTGAGACACCAGGGTCTAAGCTGTTTTCTGTTCCTGAGCTGGTAAGAAGTGAGCAAACAAGTTCAGGGATTCCGGCATGCTTCAGTAAAGGCGTGGTTTAGGTGACTCAAGCCCGGCCAAATATTGCATTTTCCAACAAGATGTCCTTGTTTCAGGTTCTTCAGTAAGGAAGAACTCTTTAAGTTAATAAGAAAGTAGAGCCAAATGTGGACAGTGAATAGTATGGATTTTGTGTTAACATGAGACATGGAGTCTTTAGGACATCCTGGCCATACTGCGAGATGTTAATTGACAAGCATTCCTAATATCTGTGAGTACTTGGATCAGTCTGTAATGTCTCATCTTACCTGTCTGCTCGTCAAAAATGAGGCAGTACGAAGCTGAATTACGTCCTCAGATACAAGAATCACTTCAGCCTACTGCACATCAGGCCAGGAGCAATGACTGCTGCTCACGACCTTGACTTCTTTATCTTTTCGCTCAAGAAAAGATAGTCAAGGACTGAGTTCTGCTGTTAATTTTGTTCTACCAAAAGTCATGGCATTCGTGCCAAAAATAAGTTGTATCTGCACAGCCAGCAGCTATATCTTATGACTTAGAATAGAAATTAGATGGATAAGTGCACTGACAGGGTGAGCTAATGGCCACTCCCTTAATAAGTGCTGTAATTTGAAGAATGCAAAATCTGTTTGTCCACCCTCATGGCAATTCTCCTCTTGGGAAGAATAACTCGCTGGTTAAACCCACAAATCTCAGCACTCATTTTGTTGTGCATTTATTTTTACAATAACTACACTTCTGAAAAACACAGACAAATTGCTTTCAGGCAACCCAAGTCAGTGCCTCTGCAGTGCTGCCTGACCAGAGACATGTGAGTCGTGTGTGTGCTGTCCTGGTCTTGCTCACTCAGGTGTGCTTAGCCTGGAGATGCATTAACATACCCTAGGAAATTTAGTAAGTGCTAAATTTTGCTAAAAAATATAAATTCTTCCTGGGAACAGGCTGCAATTTTCCTTAAGGCTCATCCTTTTTTATTTCATTAAGCACTTGGCTTTTTCAATTAAACTAGTGGTTTCCTTCTTTTATGACTCTGTACTCTCTTCCTTTCTTCTACATGTGTTTGTCTGCATTAGTGTCTCAGAGAAAACCACTTTTGTCATCAGGGGAGCTTCAATGTAAACTGTGTTTTGAAATTTTATAACTACTTCTAACAGCAGGTGAATAAATGAATTCCATCCTTTGTTTGAGAAAGCACACTATTAATCTGCGACAGATTTAAGCAAAATCTAACTTTCTCCTGATCTTATGGGCTTATGTCTCATGGAAAAAGCTGAAGTCTTATTGAGCTGTATATCCAAGCACAGGGCCTTGTTCATGTTTACTTAGATGGCACTTGTGAAGCTGGAACTAAAGCTCTATGGTTTGAAATTGATCTGATTCAATATTCTGTGTTAGTACTTATTACTCCCATAGCCCACTTCATCCTCACAGTGTTTTGAAGACTTCCTGGATCAGACTGGCAAGCTCTTAATGAGCAAGATACAAAACCTTGCTGAGTGCAACAGAAGAGGAACACAGCCAGTGTGTTTGAGCCAGGGAGGTAAATATAACCCAGAGTTACACAGTATGGTGTTTCTTGTGTCCTACAGGCTGATTAGCCACAGGAATAAATGTAGGGGGTTTACAAAAGATCTCTATCAAAAGTACAAACTTATATTTTAGAGGCAGCAAACAGCAGAGGTAGCAATTGCCTGCATGAGCAGTTGCAATGAACTCAGCACCACTGTGTCAGCAGGGTATTGCTGCCACTCAGGGCAAGCACCAAGAAAATCAGGCACTCTGTTATTAAGGTCACACAAATGTTTTTAATGGCACTCTTTCAGGCTAAAAGCAGGATTTCAGCTTGCAGCTGACTGCTCTTGTTCAGGTGTGTAATTGCATCTAGCCTGATTTACAGCAGCTGAGGATCTGACCCAAGATTGGTTTTCTCTGTAAATACAGGCAGAATTTGGGTTGAGACTTTTATGTGTAGCAATTAAAAAAGCAGTGAAAACTTGGCTTCCGCTCATCCCTGAGCTCAAGTTTCACTTGTTTTGTTGTTTGTGGAACAATTTAGGGTGTTTAGATGTGAGTGGCCAGGTGTTTCCAATACTGAACCTCTTCGTGTGGAAACGTGCACAGATAAGAGAGCTCAGTCTGTCACAAGCCTTGGTGGTGCTCTTTCAGCGTTTGAAGTTCTGACTTGAAAGAACTGACTTCAGAGAAATCGAGGCACGGAGTCCCAGCCCCTCTCTTTCAGCAGGAACTCTGTGACAGAGACTCAGATTAGGAGCTGGACTAGTTCTCCCGTGAGTACCCCATGCCTCGGTGGGAGTTGAGTGTGTATTTCAGCTCCACAGTGACTTAGGCTTGGACCTCCTCTCTGAGAAGGACAGGTCAGTATTTATGCCCTTAGCACTTCGTGAATAACTATGTTTGATGCTGTTTCTTGCTTTCTTGTATTTTCATCTGTGGAAAGAGGGTTTTCTATGAAATAAATTGTTACTGGAGTTGAGCTGTCTTAAATCTTGCAAAGATTATAGTTTGTAATTCTGTAACTTGTCAAATTTGGAATGACTTGAAACTTTTATTTCAACCTACTAGAGTCCTCTGCTCTGTGCTTTAAAATCCTGTCAGGTTGGTGCCTCTATTGTCAAATAAACAAAAGAATTAGGAGAATTCAGTGATCAATTGTGAAAAAGGCAGTGCTGGTGTTTTTTTTTTTCTTCTTTTCTCCCTGTGCTCTTCACGTGGTAAAGCTGTTTAAGTTTTTCTTATTTTTCTGCTTTCTCTGCAAACACTGTTTATTCATTCTAGAAAAACATCAGTTGGGTAAACAGAAGTATTTATATGTGTAGCACTGCTACTCCTACTAAGATGCAAATTGTGCTGCAGGGAAGATAGTTTGGGCTTTTCTTTCCTCCTCGCTTTTCTTTTTTGACAGTCAGTTAATAAAGACTCAACAATAAGCAGCTGCCTGTGATGTCATTTGGGACTTTGTCCACAGAGCTTGTATTTACAAGTACTGAGCAACTACATAGCAGCAGCAAACCCAACTATCAGCAAACTTCGTGTCTGCTGTTACTGAAGGACTTTGGTGCTGTGCAGGGTGTAGAAAGCTAACTCTGTTCTTCTAACCGCAGACTTTGAAAGGTTGGTAAATAAACACTGGATAAACTCGAGAGAATTTCTGGACTGCAAAGACTTCTTACGGTTCTGAGTTCTCCAGGGCTGGCATGTTTTGACTGAACTGCTGCAAGTAAGGCTTTTGCTGTTTTGGTGTTTTTATCATCTCTGTAAAGCTTATTTTCTCTAGGAGTGTGTCAGCATTGCTATTTGTAGTTTTGTTTTAATTAAAAGAGCGGCAAGTATGTAGTTGTTAGGAGTAATTACAGCCATGCATCTGACTGCGGTTCAGGACAAATGAAAACTTCATTCTGGCTTTTGTTTGTATGAGATTGCACTGAAGTGGCTCTCTTAATTTAAGTGATGAAACTTTAAGGTTCTTAAAAGTCTCCTGAGTGCTGTCATTAACTGAACAAAACCTGGGCTGTCTGAAGATTGTTCTCTTGTAATTTAATTATATTTATTTGAATAGTCAAGATTATTTTGAATTTTTAATGGAAATTCCTTGTCATTTTTAGTACAGTTTTCTTTAAATATTATTTTATTTCTTATGCAGGAATTTATTTCAGACAAAACTTAGTTATTTTTAACTTTTAACTCCTGTTCAAGTTCTGGAGGTGTATAAGTTTAAAAGAGAGAATTATAAAGTGCTTTGAAATCTGATACCTTTTGGATAGAATGAATTCTCAATTATATGAGAAACTGTAATTTTTGTTTTGAGTGTTTGTTAGGAATCACATCACATACTGAAATATCAGAGCAGAAAAACTAACATTCTGGTAGCTGCTGTGAAAAAACTTTCTGTGCTGCCTGCTGCTTGTGGGACACACCTGAGTTTCTGACCAGAGATTAACTAATTTTCAGGACAACTAGCTGTGGTTGGCATGGAATTATCTGTGTTTGACAGAGGAGTAAACTGGTCCATAGATGTGGTTTGTTAAAATTTCATTTACCCACTTCAAAAGCTGGTAACAAACCCCAGGTCTCTTGCTTCTCATTTCAATTTTTCACCAGAGGCCCTTTCTAAATTACTGTAATTTCAGTTGTAGTGGCTTTTTCTAGGATGTAACCTAATCACAGTACTGTGTATGAGGAACTTTTTATTACTGTTTACCTCTGTTTAATGATCTGTCTTTGTGAAGACAAAGCACATTTCTGAGGGTTGAAATCAGAAAATTATGATTGGCAAGTATATGAGGGTAAGTCAGTACAAATCAATCAGCTAGGAATTGGAGGATTCCTCATGAATTAGCAGCACTATTTATTTTGGTTTGCTTTCCTTGCTACTGGCTTTATTTACAAGGCCTCTCAGTCCCACCCAGCAACAGATTTTTTGGGGCTTCTTACTAAGGTCAGAGGGGCTACAGCTGCAGATGCCCCTCTCAAGTGACCCTGTTTCTACAGCAGATCAAAACTGTCCAGCTCTTCTTTTTTGATGCTATAATGTGGCTTGGCATGTCAGGATACTGTGCAGTTCAGGAGCTGTTGTTCTGCCTTTGCAATGGAAGCATATTCTCCATATGGGGGGTGGAGGGAACTAACCTAAATTTAGCTCTGCATTAACATCATGGGAATGGCAAAGGCTTTTGGGGTTTCAAATGGGTGTGTAAATTAGAGCATATTTTTATTCCATAATAATGGTCATCCTCATTTTTCAGAAATAATGTTAAAGAAGTTTAAGTAGTCTTTAAAGGACATTTTTGGAGCTCAGAAACTTCCACCAAATGCAGGAGTGGAGAGCAGAGAGTGGTGATAGAGGCTTTCCTTTGGGGAGATGGAATGGGTTTGGTCCCTATCACTGACTCCTGGGAGCTAGTCTTTCCTTTCCTCTGTCACCTTGTGGCCAGTAAAGATGATCTACTGTTGTGAACTGATAATTTACACTTGCAAAGTTTCAGATACTGTTGGCAATGGAAAGCTTTGGAATCTTCAAAACAATTAGAACAAAGTTAGAATAAAAATCCCTACTTGGGTTTCACTTATCTTTCTCACTTTAATTTTAATGCATATTCTAATCTGAAAAATGTGAATTTTACTGCTTTTAAAGAAAACTTCATAGGTTCCTATGGTATTGTTTTTGTACAGGAATTTTGTATAAGTGTTTAGGGGGCTTAGATTTATGAAGTAGAAATCCTACCCCAGTAAATGTAAAGCAGGAGGGTACAATTCCACTTTAGTCATGAGCTAATCTTCAGCTAATTCCCTTAAAAGCAGAAGCAGATGCTCAAAACCTGATGAGCCCATGGGCATCCAATTTTCATTTTCTTCTTTTGCGTTTTCCTTCTCACATTTACATTTTCTTTCTTATAAACCAATGTAGCAAATTAGGATATAGATTGAGCTCACTTTTCAGCCAAGAGATCCTCTGGTTGGATTTTCCTGAGAAATCTGCCCAAAGATACAGAACGTAATCTGATAATATTCTGGGATGGCATTGAGGGACAATTCAAGAGAATGTCAATTCTTGGGGCTTTCTCACCATCTGAAAAGAAGCGGAGTAAGAGCAGACTCCAGCCTGTAATTATCTGACGAGTGGGATTGGGGTTGGGATAAAAGACATGGAACAAAGGTGTCAAAGGGAAGCTCAGCTGGCTGAGGAGCTCAGCACGGTGCAGCCAGGGCCAAATGTAGCAGGATGCTCTGCAGCTCGTGTGTGGCTCTGCACGTGTTCAGCTCCTGGCAGGACTGCAGTTATGCTGAAGAAAAGTTCATGCCGAAGCTGCCAGAATACCTCCAGAAGTTAAAGATGTAATATGCTGTTTTATTACTAAAGCAGGATAAATGTACAATGTAAATAGAACATGAGCCATTAACACTTGTAATGCTCTGTTCTGTACTGTCTACTGATACTGCTTGTGCAGCATGCAGGAACTTGAATTACATTAGGTTTCCCCTGATGGTTACATGAATTAGTCATGATGTTTTCAGGATGAAAAGTTAGATAGCTATTATGTGAAAACCACTGAGAAATCTTTTATGTGCTGGTTGCTTGGCATTCAGGTGGATCAGAAAAACGGGGTTTGCGCAGCAGCAATGGCTTCTGGAAATGGGCTGTGACATTGCCTATGGGCTATGGATGATGCAGACCCTGAAATCAGGTTGGATTATAAAGCAGTGGATAAAAATTATGTTGCTGAAATATTGTCTATTAATATTGACACACAGCAAGAACAAATGCCACTGTTAAACTGCATGTTTGATAAGCTTTCCACAGGTCAACCCTGTTTGTTTCCAGAGCCAAACCAGCCTTGGTTAGTGTGCACACAATAGGTCTGGACAAAATCAAGTGCATGTCACAAATTATTTTCTTTGACAATGCTAATTGATTATTATAATTAATTGTTATCTAAATTGTTAAATTCAATACTTTACAGTATCCTTTTGTTTCTTTGTTGTTCAGACATAATACAAAAAGGAAGAGTTAATTACCACATGCAACAACAGAGGCAAATTTCATTGTCTGCTTCATTTTGATTGAAGCTGTATTGAATCACCACTGTGGATTTTCAGCAATGGTGGAGAAAAGAAGGAGGCAGGAATTCTTTTGCAGTGAAGTTGTTTTTAGTGATAGTTAGCATTTGTATTTCAAACAGTATCCTTTTGGCAGCTGGGCTCTATTATGCTTGTTTTGCCTATACTAAATGTTAGCTAACTGTGCAAACTGAAATCACATGTGTGCATCAATCCTGTGGGGAATCAGTGGCAATCCTTGAGGAACACAGCACAACTTGACACAAGCAGAAGGATTGCATTTGTTTCTAAAATTACTTACTCCTCTAGATATGAGCACTTGGCTTGTTTCTTCAGTGCTCTGTTGACGGCCAGAGCTGCATCTGGTGGGTGAAAGGAAGTAATGCTCTCCTCAAGAGAATTCTGGAGCGATTAAGTGATGACTTAATTTATGCAATGTCCTAAAACTCTGATCTACTTTAAGATTTGCTGTAACTTCTGTAAAACATAGGATCTTTTCTGCTGCTCTGAAATGATCTGACAAAATGGTACATAGTGGTAAGATTTTGGGGGGTTATTTTGCCAGTAGAGGGCCGTGTTAAACTGGATAAAATACCTTCCTCTTAGACTCACATTTTTAGTGAGGAACAGCTTAAAGCATATGGTTGTTTTCAACAGCAAAATGAGTAAATAATTAGATCTTTTAGAAGCTATTGAATGATTAATTATTTAAAATCAGAATCACATCACTTTTACAGTGTGATGCAGTTTGGTGTCAGTCTAATCAGACTGAATTCTGGCCTTGAAAATGCATCACACCTACCTGTTTATTCTGAATTGTTCAAGGTTGATAGATAGAGCCCTAATAAGTCATTAAGCTGACGTGATATACAGCAGCAGCATGTGCTTTTGCTATAATGACACAAATGAGAAAAGAATTGTTTTTCAGAGGTACAATCACGTTTGTTTTTGATGTGGCCTATAAACTAGAACTCATTATTCAGGCTCTAGTGCTGCAGGAGTTGACCTTTGGCAAAATATTTTGTTATCCTCAATCTTTTATACAGGCCTTTTGTGAACCCTGCTCAGCTCTCATTTTGCTGATTGCATTTAAAGTCATTTATTGCACAGTGTTTGCCCTTCTAGCAGATGTTAAAGGATTCCCTGCCTCCTCCTTAAAGGCTACTCCTCCGCAGCATCTAATTATAACCTACACAAAAGATTAACAGATGTTATAATTGTCTTTACTCATTGATTAAATAGTTTCTGCATGATTTGCTTTCTCTTCCTCTCATTGCTGATTTGTGAGGTCTTTCTGGATGAGTCTCATGCATCTGCAATTTGTTAACACTGCTGTCTTCAGTTTTTAACTTTTTGTGTTTGTGGTTCGGTTTGAGCAGGTTATTGCTATTCTGCTGGACAATGTGACAGAAGTGTGTTGAAAACAGGTGCATGAGTACTTGCTTTGCACACATTCTTCTTCTTCCTCTTCCTTTTAACCACTCCATCTAAAATATATGTAAAATGCAGACCCATTTTAATGGATTTAAACTGAAGACTGGAGGGGTACATGCTGGGAGTTGCTTAGCAGTGGTTTTGTCCCTTTATTTCAGTTGCCACTTGCAGAGGAAATTAGTGGCTAAGAAAATCAGTTTAAGAAGAAAATTCCTAGGAGGAAATTTCTAGTAGGACTTTCCTAGTAGGACAATTAGAAAACTGTTTTTTTTTTTAATATGGTTCATCTCTCTCACTTTTTCACAAAATTAAGATTACTCTATTCTTGAGCTAATTAATCTTGTCTGTGTTTTGTTCCCATGTTGAGGTGAGGGCTCTGCTCTTGGGTGGATCCATAGTCCTTCCCCTACAGCACAACCATCCCAAGATTAGCAACTGTTGTTTTATGTTCTTATAAATCTTATGGCATCTTGAACAGGGCCAGACCAAACAATGTTCCTTTTCAGAGGGGTAAAACATCTTGCACAAATATTTAAACTGCTGGGGATTGATTCTACCAAAGTGTCCTTCCCTCTTGCTTGGATTCTGTACAAGGTTTTCCCAATTTCCTTCGTTAACACAGATGTGAGTAAGTGATAAGTCTACGAAAGCTTCCACGATTAGTCTTGGGAAGTCTCTCAGTTCTATGAAGCTGCATCTGCCACAAAGACTAAGCCTGAAGGGCTCTGACTTGCTTTGGTCCAAACAAGAAAGAAAATTAATGGAAAATATTTTGTCACGTGTTCTCAGACAAAATCGCTGTATGGGTTAAAGAGAAACAGGTTAAAGGCTTGAGGCTCGAATTATGGGCTTGGTTATTCAAAAGTCATAAAGTATTGCGATGTTTCCCCTGCCCATCCCCCAAATCCTACTCAAACACAAAGCTGTTTCCTTGCTTCCTAGGCAGAGAAGCACCTCATTTTGAGGTTGGGCTCGCCTTCTCCAGCTAAAAATATTTTAGCATTTTTTACTACCAAAAATACTTGAGTTCTCTGTGGATGTCTGGGAATATTGATTCAATTAATGTTGATTTTTGCATATGTGGGTCACCCTTATGATTCTGCTTTGTTGGTGCTGTGTGTATTCTTCCCTTTACAGTGAACACCGTATGTGGTGCTGGCTGTGAGATTTTGATAGAGAGCCTACAGCACTTCAGGTTTTTTTCAGGTTTTTATTTGGTTTTTAATGTTGGTACCTAATGTATAATTCATGAGTTTTAATAGTGTGATTGATAATCATTGCAGTGCACAAAAGTGTTTTTCCAGGGACTCAAAACTGCTCTAGAAACAGAGGTACTTTGTGAGATTAGCAAAGAACACTGTATCCTCCTTGTCTTTAAATGACATCTCAGTGCCCCTGAATACTTCGAATTTATGAGCTGGGGGGAGCAGATTATAGATTCATAATAAGAAAATTCCAGGGTGCCAACTGTGCTTGCAAAGTGTATTTTAATCATACAGACACCTGTCCACTACCAACTTGTAATATTTCTTAGAGGTCACTGAGCAGCCAGCTGATGGAAATCACTTTTATTCATATAAACCTCATCTGAGTTTGAAACACTAATCCAGAGGTAAAATGATAAAATCCTAATTATCAATAATTAAACCTGTCTAATCCCCATATTATGCTGGAGGTAAAAGGCCCAGGTTCTCATTGCAGTTACATATGAGAAACATTTAGAAAATACTAAAAGTTCAACTAAGTCATTAAGGATTTTTAACACTGCTGCTATGAAGGAAAGCATTAAGGTGAAACCTGGTGTAACATTTTAATAAACGGCTCTCTGTTATGTCACTGGCTATTAGCTCTAACTTTTGAGACCGAGATCTTTATCTGTGTTTTGAGGTTGCACCAGTAAATGAAAGAGAGCACCAAATGACTGACAGGGGTAGCACAGTCTACAAGGCCTCAGGTTGGCCATTCTCCTTGTCTCTCTGCTTGAGAATCTGTAGACTTGTCTAGAATTTAATGATGTGTTTTCCTAAAACTAGTAAAGTCTTTCCCTTAAGCTGCAATTCTGTCCTGGTGTTATTGATTGGGAATGCATCCCAATGTACATGGCAAACCAGTTCTGTTATTTATTGTTACCAATTTATCTTTAATCAAGTGAATTGCTTTTCTTTTTGATTTCCAGAAAATTCTTCTGTCACAAGAAAAAGCTTTAATAAGACATTGCCAAGAATTTATCACCTAGATGATAGTTTTGGGTGCAGACCTGGGAACAGAATGGTGTGTAAGGTACATAGCCACATGCAGTGTACCACAAACCCTAGGCAGGCTTTTCCTTGCTCCTGGCAGGGAGCAAATCTTACTGATGGGTCCTGTCTTCCCAGAAAAACACTGAAATCTCACTTTTACCTGCTGGTTGTTGTCTGTGTGAGAACAAGCTATGCTTTACCTGTTTCACTTCTTCCTCTTTACCTGAATTCCAGGTTTGGATCCTGTGTGTCACTGAGGTTCTGAGCTTGGATGCAGAGTTCAAGAGTTTCTAAGTCTGGGAAGCATAACTGAGACCCCTCTGAGGTCTCTGATTTAACCAGCCCCAGCTGAGGATAGATCCCTTTAGCTTCTACCATGCTCAGCTCGGATGTGGTGGCTCAGCCAGGTGTGAGGCAAAGCAGAGGTGGAGATTCAACTCACAGGATCCTCATCCAAGAAGGGGGGAAGGATACGAAACTTTCTGGTGTTTAGGGCACATCCTTAGGCAAGAAGTCCCATGAAAGCCCCACCTGGCTTCTTCTCTTTTTTCTTCCCTTTCCTGGAGTCCCATTCAGAGACTGCAGCAACCTGCTTAATTCTCCCACTATTAAAGAAAAACATGGGCCTGCTCTTTTTTTTTTTTTTAAATGCTGCTTTAATGCTTCCTAGTTTCCCCTGCAGGGAAGATGGGTTTAAATCTGTGGAGGAAGTAGATATCTGTCTCACCTACGTAGCTGCTTTTGGTGGCAGAATCTTTTCTTTGTTGGCTTTAATTCAGTTCTAGCTGAATTTCTCCTATCAAATTAATGTTGACAGAACAGCAAAGATGTGAATGAAAACTGAGTGTCTTCCACTGCACAGTGCACAGTTTGGAGAGAGGATTATTCCCCTGTTTGAGTTTATAGTGATGTGCACATCTGGTAGATAGAGAAGAGTAATGACACAGAGAAGCAGCACTAATAGAAAGTTTCACTATTAAAGTCTTTGACAAAGAGGATTTATTCAGTAAATGACACTTATATATTGCTACCTTCACAGGGCAGTGGAGAAGCTGAGACAGAAGTCAGTGAATCAACTTAAATCTCCAACTCTAAATATGGGCAAACATTTAGGGTTTACCTGAAATGAACCAAGTAGATTTTTTTCTTCCTTGCTTATACTCAAAACTGGTTTTTTTCCCAATCTGCCCTGAATTAATAAACCTTATGTAAAAAAAAACCCAAACTTTTAAAGATTATATTTAGTCTTGAAATGCACTTTCAAATTCACAGTGGATCATTTAGAACATGCAAGTGTATTAACATTTTTCCCTTTCACACTAATAATAATTTTTATTTCCCAGCTGAATTTTGAGCTAAATAGTAATATTGAATAACTTTGGTTATTGCAAGTCTAGAGAGGTGCATAAACTATGCACTTAAAGGCTTTATTTAAATCTGCATAGCATTACTTCCAAGAAATAATCTAGGTAAAAATTATCCACTTGGAGTCATTACATGAATTCTATAGAAAAAAAATGGGGGAAAAATTCTGTGCCAACCCAACTGTTTCTAAAAGCAAAGACATCTTTCAGATTTTAGCGAATAACTGACTTACAAATTCCCAGTAGTTTTGGTTTGGTTGGTCTTTTGTTTTGGGCTTTTTTTTTTTTCCTTTTGTAGTTGAACTGTTTTTACTTTGCATTCAAAATGGACAGATGCTTGAGAGAGAGATTAAGAAATCCTAATAATATAGCTCATTTATTTCTAATATTTTCTGGATAGTACTGTATCCATAATCCCAGAGTGTTGGATTATTATCTGTGATGGCAGTCTTTATGTTCACTGACATTTCACTTGGTAGAATTGAGCACAGGTGAGCTAAAGACCGAGAGAAGGACATAAAACATAGAAGAGCTATAAACCTTTTAAGTAGGAAATTCATTATTATTTTTTTAATTTACATTTTCATTACATTTCTGGCAGATGGAGAAATTAGAAATCAGTGTGTGACAAGCAGTCTTCACACTGAGGAACTGGAATAAGCACTGCCAGCAGCTGATGGCTTGGGGAGGCAGGATAGAGGGACATTTTTTCCGGTGCAAAAGCCTTTAATTGTCTCTAATGTGGATGAACTACAGCAAATTACAGAGGTGCTGAGAAGAAAGGCAGAGCAGGTTCTTTTCTTCCACGTCAGGGTTGCTGGACATCTCGCTTCTGGCAGCATTTGCACTTTCAGTGGTTTTTTTTGTACTTCATCCTGACCAATTTTTTCATATGACAAGTGTTCCTTTGATTCTCTGCATTGGATTTCACTTTAGGTAATTTCTTCAGATACTCAGCATCATTTCTCCTTCTTTATTTCTTTTCAGCCTACTGTCAATAAACGTAATCAATTTCTGGCTGTCCCTAGTGTTAGGATATGTCCCTCAAACTTGTGTGGATGGTCATTCCTTGACATTTTAGTCTCCTCTGCCATTGTTTAAAGCTGCTATGAAGGGACTGGTTATTCATTCCCCACCAAGTCAATACTTTAATCATCTTTGCTGCAATTGTATGAATTCCATAAAGTTTGTCTCTATCCTTTTGGCTCAGGCTGAATTCAGCAACAGAGATGAGATTGTTCTAAAATTGCAGGAGTAAGAGGTGGAGGGCTGTTTGGTATGCCAACACTGTGCAATGTTCTGTCACCATTAAGAAAATATGCATGAAGACAGAACATCATTCACTTTTAATGTTTCAATGATGGTTTTCTTGGCTATAAGCTGAAGGTGGAGTTTAATTACTATGTATCAATTCCTTTCAGTTTTATGGTCTTGATATCCCACAGTCCGACATGCTCTGCTATGTAAGAATAAAGTGAACTTATATTGGTTGGGATATCTCCCTGGATGTTGAAACTAGGTGTAGTTTCATGGTATCATCATGGTACAGGGAATACATCCCACAAAAAAGCTGAAGGTGGTAGAGCTGAGTTGTACCATCACCTTTCCGGGGTGACCATGAAATACAGACAGTGCTGAAGCATGGATGAGAGTTGGAGCTGAGTTCTTTCAGGCCATCCTTAGGTGACATTAGATGAAATGTGAGTAGACTTTTAACTTCTGTAAAGGCTGAAAAGGTGGAGAACCAGCTGAAGGATTTCAGTGCCTATCTTTACAGGAGCTAGATCAGTTCTGGCACCTCCAAATTCTGCTCTGGTACCATGTCTCTCGTGAGTCTTGCCCATAGCAGTGAATAGAGGTGACTGCAGAGTCCAGGGGCCTTTAGCTGTCCTAACTGCATGGATTTACAGAGCCCTGAAGGCACTTGCACAGAAAAATAAGCACTGCATGAATTTTTTCTGATAGAAATACACACGGTGTTCTGTGTGGGAAGCACCTGGAGCTGCTCAGCTGGCTGAGGCTGTGTGTTCTTGCTTTTCTCCCTGCTCATCTATCTCTTCAAACCAGTGGCCCAGTTCTGGTTTGGCTGGAAGAGGTCAGTGCTGTCTTTCCCCTCTTGTTCTTCCCCAGGGTGGACTTCAGTCATGGTGAGGTGGAGGAGATGTTTTCACATTATGTAAATAGAGGAGTGGAGCCCTTTCTCAGCTGCCCCCTTCCCAGGTCACAGAGGGATGGCATGCATTTCACTGTACCTTAGCTTCCCTCATTTTTCACAGGAAAGAACTGATTATGAGCTTGATTCACCTCCTTTTCTGGGCTGTTATTGAACTAATACCTTCATCATGAGGTTATTGCCTGTAATGTAAGGGCAGCCCCTGGCCCACTGGGAGTGTCTGTACAGCAAGGTGAAATGTGAGACACCGTGTTACAACCCACAAAGCCCCAGATTCATTAGGAACAAATTCTGCAGCCTAGACACTGACGTTTCCCTCTGATGCCAATGACTTTGGTTATCTAAGGAAGCAGAGAGCTGCATGCTGAACATGTTACTAGTAACTAAGGAAGCATTTTTACAATACTTACTTTCTATTGGGAATTTTCCTTTGAGCTGTGTGAACATTTTGAAGTGTTACCCAGTGCTCTGAGGAGTAAAACCAGATGTCTGAACACTATGTTAAGTTGGTTTAATAATTCCTCATATCCACTGGGCTGGAATACCACAGTAAATAAATGATCTTTCATTCCTTTAATCTCTGCTGGCAAGGAGGACCAAAAGGAGTTGTATTTATTTGGGATACTGTGACCATCACAGACATCATCATCTCTTAGCAGTGCAGGTGGAAGGGGTGGAGTGCACCCAATGAACTAATGATTTTTGGTGGTCCCTCTGGACTGTGATTACAACAGATGGACAGGCAAAAGAGGTGCTGACTGAAATGCATCTGCCTCAGGGAGGGAGGGATCTTTAGGCACATTTCAAAAGCTCATAGTTCTAGTTTCAAAAACTGAATTGGTAGTCCACCATTGCTTGCAACAGAGACCCTGATACAGATCTTACATGTAGGTCTGAAATTCTTGGACTTTCTTGAGTAGTGCTTTGATTTATACCAGTAAAAGAAAAATGAGAAGAAAACAAAAATCAAACTGAGCAAAACATACAGTACTTGACTATGTGTTTTAAATTATTTTCTCCCGTTAGTTGTCTATCAAACTGATTCAGATGTTGGATTTAATTGCACTTATTTTTCTGAATATTGGAACATATTAGATGGACTGGATGTCACTGCCTCTGAAGAAGATTTGTGATTCAATGTTTGAGATTTTTGTTGAGTCTCTGCTGCCAACCAGCCACTTTACCATGAGAAATAACTAGCCCTATTAATGATGTACTAGATTAGAGGTTGCGTTTAGTTGGTGCCAGAGCAGACTTTATGGGGATATAAATGGGGATTTGCTTTTGAACCTTGAAATCACCACATAACCCTGTAGGTCTGTGAACGGTAACAGCGAAATTTCCTCAGGTCCTGGAGTTCAGCTTCTGCAGGTGGCTGGAACTGACTATTTCTGACTAAGCTCAGCTGTGGTTCCCAGGGGAGACAAATGTGTGTTGAAACCCCCAGAGGCAGCTGCTGATGTGTTCAGAACATGCCTTTTGTGGGCTAACAGCCTTGCATTGCTGAAAGAGGCTCAGTGACTAAGGGAGTCCATGTTTACCACATAACAACCTGTTTCACATAATTTATAATATTATTTGGTAATAGGTAATATATAATAATAGATGGTTAGAAACTGAGCCAGGAAATGGGAGCTTTGGATCTAATGTTTCCTTCAGCCTGAATAGCCTCAGTCATGCTTGAATATCTCTTTGGTGGTTACAGGTCATACAGTGTTCTGAAGGATTTGATTTCAGTGCAGAAGCTAAGCATACAGAAACACCATTGTCATAATCTGGTTTTTATTGGTGATAACACTATAATATATCCTTTTTCTTCCCATGCTGTCCTGATTATAGATTCATGCATTCTGCCTACTAATCTTTCATCATTTTTGTCTCGATAATTTTATTTCATGATATGAATGCTTAATATGTCCCATAAAAGCAAATAGGGGAGGGTAATCCTTTGACCTTTCAACATTCTTTGGTGTAATTTACTGGCGATTCCTCTCCTCCCTGAGGCATGGCCCTGAAATCCTATGATAAAAATGGACAGCCAATCCAAATAGAAAATATTGAAAAGGTTAAAGCTTTGATTATGTTAGTCTATAAATGTTCATAGTCTTTTTTTTCTGCCAGAAAGAAAATGAGAGCTGAAAATGGCAATGGATGAATCATGCTTATTACAGAATACGGAAATGATGTTGGTTCAACCCGTTCTTGTTAATGCTGAAAGAATATAATCTTGAGCCCTCTCATTTTATGTCACTGCAACCCACCTTATCCTCTTAAATGAATGCATGCATCCATTTAATTAACCTGGTGAGATCCTGAGATATAAATCTTTTAAATGCTTCTCATGCAATTCATCTTGACAGCTGTCGTAGTAATAACATCTTTAATGCTGTATTCTTTATTTTCTGATGTATTGAAATTCCTGGTATTATTTTGAGCACACTGATAGGTTTGCTGGATTTAAGCCCTTAATCTTAACTTGTTTAAATCCTAGGAGCAGTGCTATAGAAAGCTTTACTGGTTGTTTAGTTTGCTGAATAAATGGAAAATTACCTTGCATGAAGAAAGCATAAATATGTTTTGAAAACTGTGGCTGGAACACAGTGGAATTTAGAGCTGGGATGATTTCTTTCAAGTGTTGTGTTTCTACAATATGCTACTGATTCTCTGCTGGCAAGTGATCACCAGTCAGAAATTGCATGGGATCATCCTCTGTACTCTACTGTTTCCCTTCTGGGAGATGGGGTCAGGGCAGGAGAGAGCCACGGCATTTGGCTCTGAAATGAGTCAACCCTTTGTAGACTGCCACATGTCAATGTCATTGTAGTTCATTAAAATCACAAAAAAATCAAAGAATTGTGGAATAGTTAGGGTTGGAAGGGACCTGTGGAGATCATCTAGTCCAACACCCTGCCGAGGAAGGGTGAAAGATGAGAAGGTTCCTTGTCTAGCTCTGGCCCTTCCCACGCTTTGGGGGCTACTTTGCCTGGTAAATGATGGGCAGATGGTGGTAGGACAGGGGAGAATGATTTTGAACTAAAAGAAGAGAGATTTGGGTTAGGTGTTGGAAATCCTTTACTCAGAGGGTGGTGAGGCACAGGTTGTCCAGATAAGTTGTGGATGCCCCATCCCTGACAGTGTTTGAGGCCAGGTTGAATAGGGCTTGAAGCAACTTGGTCTAGTTGGGTGGCATCTCTACATGTGGTGTGGGGTCAGAACAAGATGATCTTTTGGGTCCATTTCAACCCAAGCCAATCACTCTGTGATTCTCTGACCACTGGAAAGTTTTCAGTCAGAACTATAGGACCACTGGATTAGGGAGTGTTTTGGGTCACAAAATAACTTGCAAGGCACAGTTGACTCTGGGCACTCACTGCCTGTACTGTTCCAATAAACTTTGTAACAGCTTTAGAGATTGTAAGAAATTTAGGGCAGAATATTATTCTGCCCAGATATTTCAGAACTACTTGACATATTTTTTAATACAGCTTTCCAAAGCCAGTCAATATTTAGGTATATAGGTAGAGTGGTACAGCAGTGCTGTGTTTGCTGTCTTGTGATTCCCATAATATTCTACTCATCTAAGCATTTTAGCTTCCTGCATTGGAATTTTTCTAATTTAATTAACTCATTAATGCTGGCACATGGCACATTCTCCTTCCCTGTCTGCAAAAATGCATCTTGCTAATCTAAATAGCAACCTAATCCACTGGGTGTGAGTACATGACATGTACGTTAGTGCTAATGAACTGCTGACCAGCCTCAGCAAATACCTGGGAGTATTTGGCATTAGGCAGGGCCTGCCCACAGTGCTGCTGTGAAATACACTGGGGCAAAACAAAAGGCATTTAACTAAGTGCCAGGCTGCAGAAGTGCTGATGTTGTTGCAGTTTTCTATTTCCCAAGTGCTGAATTTTGAAACGCCACTCAAGGGAAAATTTGGAATTATTTTTCTGCTTCGTCACTTAAAGTCATGACCAAGCTAAATACCACGATGGGGAGAGATAAGGATGTGGAAATGAAACCATGTTCATGGTTGCCTCTAAATGACTAGGCAGAATGGTTTGAATGCTTTGCCATTAGGGGAAGAAAAAACCCAAACCCCTCCCAAAAAACAAGGAAAATAATCAAATTCATTAGTATAAACCTAGTATATTTTTACTGGCCAATGCCTAGCAAGACAAATGTAGTGATTTTATGGAACTGGATATTGATTCATTAAACAAACATCAGCTCTTCAATTCTGGAATCTTTTTTCCCCTTCCAGTTCTGGGAAGCCCTGATAAACTGTACTGACTATACTTGACCTGCAAAGACCACAACAAACACCAGTGTATGCACATTGATGTTAACACCAGAGCTGGCAAAAGAAATCCAACTGCAAAATGGCAGACTCAATTCAATGAGGTTCCTAGGAAACTGAATCACTCCACAGATTGGTAATGAAATATAAAATCTTTCACCTTTAGGTTACCTGTTCATTCTAACTAATATTTGCATTCATGGCAATCTTTAATTTCCCATTGCTGCTTCCTGACCTATACCAGTGATATTACTTCCCTCCTCCTCTCTTTGCTGAGGAATAATACCAGTTCTCATTGTTTTCTCTCAGTCTTAAAGTCTGGCTGTCAAGCAAGCAGGGCTAACAGAGTAGGAAAAGCTTTTACAGGTGATCACTGTATAACTCTGGCCTCATTCTGTTACCTAACAGTTAGATTTCCCCAAACCACAAATCCTCTCCTCTTGCTGACACCTGGGAAAGACAAGCTGGCTGCTGAGAGGAAATACCTTGCTGCCCCACGGGTGTTTTGCCTTCTGGCAGCATTAAGTTGTGCTAAGCCAAGAGTGGGGAGGCTGCACTGTATCTACCCTGAATTTAAACAAAAGGATGCTGGTTTGCAGAGATGTCATTTTTGTCATGTGTCATAACTGTTAATTTTATACATGTTTGTAAGAGAAAAATAAATACAGTCTCTTTCCAGTTACTAAACAGATATACTGCATGCTAGTTCCCAGCTGGCATGTGTTGGCATAACTCTCTTGAAATGTGACTGCAGTTTCAAACTGCCTGAAAATATCTTGGATGCTTATGCGAGAAATATGATGTTGTACGTTTTCATCAGCTAAAGCAATATACCTCAATCATCCTTTGTTACTCCTAGAAATGAAGAGGGTATTATAATCCAAGAAATTTCTCGCATAGATTTCAGAGAGTGCTTTTCTATGTTAATCACGCTATTTCTCCAGGGCATACTTTTCAAGCCATCTCCTGAAATAATGAACATTCTTGTACTGAGTACTAAAAATACTGCACTTTAGGATATATAATCAAGTGGATGCCTCTGGCTTGCTGGCTTCCTGAGCGGTGAGGGTAATAACCTATTGAAGCAAGATCACACTTGGATCTTCCTCTGAGAGTTTTTCCTTTGTCCATACAAAACCTTCTGCCCTGAGCTCAGTGCTGACCTGAGAATACACTGGGCAAACATCTGGGACCTGCATTCTCTTGGACTGATCCCCATTCACTTCTTGGGGATACAGCCTTCATCCCTGAGTGCTCTAAACCAAGTGCCTGCTGCCATATGCTCAACATAGATGAACTTTCCCTTAGGGAGGAGTTCTACAGCAGAAACAGCACAAAGAACTAGAAGATGAGCCTCCAAAGATTTAGAAATATACATGTGTGAGTGCAATATGGGTGAAGACACCATAAATCAGACGTGACTTTGCAATAGTTCACAGCTCCACAGAGTTAATGGGATCATCGGGGTCTGAGTGCTGATCACTGGGGTCTTTGCTGTGAACATATTGACAAGCGAATTGGTCAGGGAAGGCAGGTAAATTTCTACAGTCTGTTCACTTGGTAATACAAAAATAGTATTTCTGAGGTTTGGGCAAACCGTTTCTCAGCACTTTGGTGTTCCAAGACTGCTCCACCTGGACAGCTGTTCTCTTCTGATGAGCTTCCCAGTGGATGTGTTAGCTCCATTTTGAGTTTTTGTTAGTCTTTTCTTTGGTCTCAGAGGAAGAGAGGTTTACTTTGGAGGGCCATTTTGTCTTTGTGACAAGCAGTATGATGCACAAAAATGACCATTCCAAGATGGAAACTTGTTCTGTTTTTCTTAAGTGCTTCACTCCGATGATCATTTTTCTTTAAAGGCCTCCTGAGATGGGTACTCTGAGGCATCAACATATGTTGGTACAGGTGATGTATTGTATTATCTTGTCTGATAATTACCTGTGATTCAAAACTTTGTGTGCTTAGCCTTAGGTGGTTAACTCTTCAGAGAGATGTGTGACAGCCTGCAAAAGGTAACGTGCAGAGGTGGGAGCTCTCGTGTGTGTGGGGCAAGGAGTGGAGCCAGTAGGTCTGGAGCTGCTGCATCAGTACATGAGTAGGTCCTTGTGCTGTGCTAGGTATGGCTACAGTAAATCCACTTCAAGTGCCCAGGGCAACATATAAACTATAGGAATAATTAATGATAATCCTTCCTGCTTTTACTTCTAAACTAGAATTTGGGGTGGTTCAACCAAATACCTGCAGACAGAAACTTCAGGCACTTAACTCTTATTAAATGGTTGACCTTCTGTGGGGATTACTGGCTCCAGCTGTAGCTCTCACCAGCTCATTCCTGAGTGTTTCTGTGCTCAACAAAGTCTCCCTTGGTGGAAGTCAGGCTCTCCAGGCATGATGCATGCTCAGGAGAATGATATAATGATTACATAAGGTCATTTGCTAACTTCTGGCATAATTGCACAGTGTAATACATTGCTGCTCTTTTTGTTTAAATCTATTGCAGTGTTTCTTTTGCTCACTAATCAGTAGACAATGGGAATTATGTGATATCACAACACTGAGATTTCTCATTAGCTGAATTAAATAGCATATGTTGTTTTAGGGTTGTAACTACAGAAAAAGCAAGCAAAGGCTACAGGTAAACCTGAAGAAAACCCCAGAAGGCAGCAATGAGCACAGTGCAATAACAGATTTTCCTACTTTTGTAGGTACATATTCTCATTGCATATGTTCCTTAGATGAATATATAGAGAGGTTAACTTTTATCTGTTTGGGAGAAAATGGTCTGAACTCTGGTCTTGTACAGAAGTACAAAGGAAGTGTGGGAACCAGCAGGTGCCGTTCAGTAGAAGGCTGGCTTCAGCACTGCATGCTTTGGTAGCTAGAGCCCTCAGGGCTCCCCATGGGAAGTGCTTTAAGAGAGCAGTCCCAGAGCGATGCCCACGCCGTTCCCGATGATCCCGGTGTGCGTGTGCCTCTGGAGCGCTCTGCATCCCAGCTGGCTTCGGCAGCTGGGCCTGGGCCATCCTGCTCTCCTTGCAGGCAGCCTGTGCTTGGCCCACGTTCAGGCTCCTGTGTGCCCTCGTGGCAGAGCATTCGGGGTCAGCTTGAGGGAAGAGCTGTGAAGGTTTTATCCGCTTGATATCCCCACAGCGACAGATGGGATGGTTCACAGGTGCGTGAGAAGTCAGTCTATCCACAGGCATGCAAACGTGTCTGGAGGGCATGTGCAAGGTTGTTTTTGGGGATGCCAGCTGTGCTACCCTACAGCAGAACTATTTGTGCGTCACCTGGCTGTGTGTGACCCAAGGTGATGTTCACAACAAGCAAAAAGGATCAGAAGCACACAGATCTTCTTCTTTTGCCAAGTCTTGTTTTTCAGTCAATGGGACTGTGATACAGTAAATAGTCATTATGTATGTATTTATTTATTTATTTAATGTATATATGCAAGAGAACGTCTGGACATGGCTCTCTATGAGTATATATGCCTGACCTAATTTAGCTAGATTCTGATTTCTGTTATCATTCTACTACTTTCTGTACATCCTGAATAAATTCATTAACTTTGCCCATATTCCTGTATCACAAACAATAAATATCTTAAAATACAAACTGAAATTTTCAGATACACATAGCAACAAGAACATCTAGGAAGAGGACTGGTAGTTGTTACTTGTAAGCTGTGGCTTGGCTTTAGTAGAAACCACTGGCCAGGAATTACCAAACCCTACAAAACTGGAAAGATTAATTCCCTCTGTGGTAGCTTTATGGGCTGAATTCCCTGGCTGTTCTGTACAGGCAGTGGGACTGTCTGATTATTACAGCAGAATCTTTGACCTTAAAAATGTAAGGAAAGTGCTGAGGGCATTTGTGTCTTGTTAAGGATAATGGGAGTTGAAAGCTTTTAGAACTCTTCAGGATTAGGGCCAAAATTTGTACATCCCAGTAGCAGCACAGATGTGCCAACAAGTGGAGCTTACTAAGGAGTGCAATTAATGTGGAACAAACTGTTTCCCTCCCCCTGCCCAGCCTCAGGTAATTCATTGGCTCTGCAAATTCAGCTCCCAGCCCAGTTCAAAAGACTATGGAAACATGGGTGTATTGCTAAAGGCAGTTATAGCAGATTTTTTTTTTCTTCCTTTCAGAAGTGACCCAAACATATTGGTAATATTTCTGTTTGGAGAGTTTAGATTTTTTGGCACAGAATATTTGTTCCTGGAACACAGCCTACTAGAAACACGAAGTTATTAGCTGTTGGGTTATTACAAAGTTAATGATGAAAGACAGTAACAATTTAGTAGGATATTGAAATAACCATTTAAATATTTTACTTTTTTTTTTCCAGTGATGCTGAAAGCAGCCTGACATTTCTAGTCGATCAAAAGGAAAACAAATAACCTCAGCTATGGAGAAAAAACGACAGCTACAGAAGAGGGAATTTGGGAAAAGACTTTCTCTGGACAGCAGTCTTGTGGTAAGAATGAATATTTACTGCATTTACTGAATATATCTTGTCACAAAAACTTTAAGAGGCAATACTCACAATTAGATATATTTTAAAGTTGTTTATTTCTTCATCACAATACCACAACATTTTGTAATTATTCGGATTCTCCAACAAAAAAGTACTGGAGGAATTTTGCAACATCCTACTTTTCGTCATATAGAAACACATCCCTGAATTCACTGAATTTGCACAAGGAAGGAATCCAGACAATTATAACAGATTTGTTATTAAAATACTACTCAGCTTCTGTGGGGTTATGCTTAGTATATGAGGGCTGTAAGTACCTGAGGTCCTCTGTCAGAAATGTTGATAAACAGGATATCAGCAAAAATGTGTTCACCATAATGAATCTATAAACTACTCTAACATCTACTGAAAGAGAAGCATAAATGCCACATGCTGTAAAATAATTGTTTTTGCTGTACCTAGGATTTAAATTCATTGGAGATTGTATTCTAGATTTATTTTTAGTTAATATTTTCAAAGGATGAATGAGACAAACAGGGAGTTTTTAGAGCTGTGTTTTAGATACCTGGCCAGAAGATGAGGAAGAGCTATATGAGGATAAAAGTGCCCATGTCAGGTACATAGCATGGCAATCTGCAAATACTGAAACAGGCAAAGCTGAGAGGTCCAAGGAAACCTGTGCCATCTCTTTGACACCCATAGAGGTAGTGACTGTGGGACCCCAAAGCCCTCTTGTCTGCAATGCCACACCTGTGCTAATCCCATTACCCAAATTTTACTCATTATTACAACTGTCATTTCCTTCATCTTATGCTAAAATTGTGGTTTGGGCTTTTTTTCCCCCAAAATATAAAGCCCACTGACACTCTAATAGCAGTGAACGTGAACTCAGCAGGTTTCAGTCCATCCACTGATGCTCTTCAATCACCTGCTGTGTTCTTTATTGGGGTCAGCAGAGCAGTCCCACCTTCCCAGATTTCCATCCCTTTAAGGACTCTGCTCCTCTCCCTCGGGCCTTAGCTACAAGGCACATCTCAGTTGGCCAGTGAAGAACTGTGCAGAGAATGTTTAAAAAGGGATCTGTCCTTTTCTTGGCACCATTTCTTATGCTGGTGAATTACATCCTTTTTTAAAAATACAATTAATTGGAGAGAAATAAAAATAGTGAAGAATAGTGAATTCTCTCTCAGACTCTGAGCTGCTCAGGACCCTAAGGAAGAGCTGTTTAAGCTGCCCCTGTTCAGACCCTGCAGCTCAGGGTTCTGATACTGAGATGTGACAGTTTTCAGGTTGTTCAGCCTGCAACAAAACCTGCTCTCTTGGCTTGCACGCACTCAGCAGGTCAGGTTGTGCTCCCAGCACTTTGAAACTCTTTCTAGCTTGTGGGCAGAGAAGGAAGGTTTGGTATGAACTCACAACTTTATGTAACGCACTTGGAGACAGGCAACATCTGAAAGGCTCAGAAGTCTGTTTGGTCCCAGGGCCTAAATGTCTGTTGTTAGTTCTAGGGATACACAGCCCCAAAACAGACTCCAGCCTAAATCCTGCAGCTAAAGTGTACTGCTGTGATCCAAACAATCGACCACAGACTGTCAATATTTATCTGGAGACAAGAATACTCATAAAAACTGGGTACTGAAAGCTAAGGGAAATGCTAGCAGTTGTGAATTTTGCATAAAGACACTGCTTAGTACAGCAGATCCCCTAAATGTTCTCACTGATGTGATGGGCTAGATTTAGCCTTTACTAAATGTATTGATAGAAACTTTTGTTTCTCTGAGGTGACTGTAATGTGCTGTGTGGATGCAAAAAAGAAACCAGATATTTCTGGCTTCCAGTCCCACCTAGTGGAAATTAGGATTTGATTTATAGCCAAGGTAGGGCACTAGGGCACTCTTACCCTTCCCCTTGAGTAAGGGGAGAGTAGAGAGAGACATTGGCCAACAATGTAGGAAATACTGTGTGTGAACCATCCAAATTGCTTTGTGTTATAATCAGCGCTATGTGCACATTGAAGCACCCATAAGGACTTAAGTGGAGGAGAAACAGAAACTGTGGCTGTATGGGATGGTGATACTCTCTCCATGCTCTTCAGCAAGGGGTAAGTAGGGTAGGGGATTGCACACAGCTGAAATCAGTCTTCAAGCACTGGCTTGAGGTCAGTGAATTAGTGCCAACATGTGGCAGCTGAAGTTCTGTGACTGATTAACCTATATTGGTGTGAAAGTGTTGAAGGAAAATGTGTTGAAGGAAAGAAATATTGCAATGCTTCAAAGTTTTGTATGTATAAACCCATCATGCTGTCATCACCCGGTTGTAAAGCAATATCTTCTGCTACAGGTGGCATTTACAGGCTGTGTCCCCTGTTGAGTTTCAGTGCACACATGCATTTGCTGTACTGGGGTGTTACAGCTCTGTATCTGTGAAGTTTTCCATTGAGTTGAATATATATGTAACTAGATCTGAGAGTGCCATCCATACATTTAATTAGAAACTTTTGGGTACTTTGTTGTCTACTTCCAGCTATTATTTCATAACAAATTGGAAGAGACATTCTGAGACTCAAGTGCCTTCAGCAGCCTGGTAGTAAGTTACACGAATGCCTTGTGACTCCATGAAATCGAACCGGGAAAGGCAAAGGCCTTTGTATTTTCCTTGTTGTCCTCAAATTTCTGTTCTAGCATACCTCCTCTTAATTGCTGCCTTCGTGTATGACTATCTTCTTTACCCTTGTATCATCAAATGCTGTTTGAGCGTCGTGCTTTAGTCCAGACCCCTGCTTGTCTAAGATCTTGGGTCTTGTCCTCTTTCTTTCCAAATGTTTTGTGTTTAGTCTCCCAGGCACTCAGGATTGGGCATTCTGCTTGGGAAATCTGGCCTTGATTCTCTCAAATCCAGATTCTTCTTCTTTGGTGGAGAGTTTAAGCATTATCGTATCTCAGAAAGAATTCTAGTTTCTGAGTGTTTAAAAAAATATGTTTCTACTTTTGCACTCTGGACCACGAGATACAAATAGGCGTTTCTGATAACATTCCTTACCCTGCCTGGCTCTGCTGCTTTTCCCATCTGCAACAGATTGTAATCTTCTGGAATGTTTTTTTTCCATGATTTAATCAACAAGTATTGCATAGTGATGTTAAAAAACAAAACCCAAGAAAGTTCCTCTTCCTTCCTCTTCTCTTAGAATCTGAATATAGAGCTATGAAGGTATTTGATGGAAGAGTGAGAAAAGGAAAGAGGTATTTCTGAAGAAAAGACATGACAATGAGTTTCAGGCTTCAGATAAGAAAGATCCATGTTAGGGGCATCATTTGAACAGGGAGAAATTCCATAGCTATTAAACCACTCTTCCTTACAGCACAGGCACAGTAACTACTTTTGGATCACTCAGATAAGGAAGGGTTCATTCTTATTTACTGCACTACTCTACCCCTCACAGGTGATGTCTTGGGGAAATAAGCTTTGCAATGAAAGCAAATAAACTATAGAAGAGAGCAAATAAATTTTTAAAATTAAAAAATATAAGTGCACAAATATATTAATAAAATGTCTTTCATATGAAATATTTTTTTTAATCTATAATTGATGTGATTTTTATAAACCATGAGTGGTGATTGATGCTTTACTGGAAGTTAGTAGTTTGAAACCGTGGAGTTTAACAAGTTTCAGAATCCTACTACTGTTAAGAAAAGCCAGAGGAATTGCTACTACTGCTGCCTGGGTCAAATGGACAGCTTGCTGTTAGCTTCAATTAAATTAAATCCCTATCAGCTTTTAGTCATAATATCACAGGTGGTATTCCAGAAATCTCCAATATAGCCAATGGCTGTTACTGCTCTGTAGGTTTCCAATATTGGCAACATGCTGAAGATTTTTTTATACACCCACTCATTTACATTTGCAGGAAAAGCAGGTAAGCCTGTACTGACATTGATCTTTAATAGCTTTGTATTCAGGTGAAACAGTTAGAAAATATTAACTTCATAGCAATTCTCACAGGTAATCCTATGAGATCAGTTATAGAAAACAGTATCTTTGTAATTTCTGCCTGGCATCTAAAAACCAAAACATACCACCCAAGGAGGATATACCTTTTACAGTTTCAATATAGCTTTTTACTACCTCATTGTCTCATTTATTGTACAAGTGATGCCAGTGTATTTTGAATTTATAAAGTTTTCTTCTGCAAATTGATTGAATCAAAACACCACAACTCTAAAAATCAAATTGGTTTGAGATAGGAGAACTAAAGATTGAATCTTTTTTGTTTTAAATAACAGATCGGCATTTGTCATGTTTTTATGACATTAGTAAGGATATTTTATTGTATATGTGGTTGTAAAATGATAGATAGATAGACAACAGCTGAAGAACAAGGTGGAACTCTGTGTCCTTCTGGTTTGCTGTGCAAGAACACCAAAGCAGTTGCTGTTATTGCCACAGTACTTCTGTTTAGCATGAAAACAAACTGCAAAATTCATAATATTGAAGGAGTGCATTTATCTGGAATATGTTGCTTAGCTGTCATGTAACACCCATGTCAGAGTGTTTTCTCTTAAAAGAGAAACAGTTCTTTCTGAAGAACATTTTGCTTTGTGTATCTTAAATCCTTTAAGTTTGGTTAAACAGAACAGCTTTACAAAGTGTAAGAGTGTGAATATTTCATGGATTTGATTTTTTCATGAATAATTTTTTTCCTGTTAAAACTTGCATTTAAGCATAACTAGTGAAAGAAACTAGATAAAAACAGGAAGGAAAGGGATTTTGTGTCCTTTATTCATTTCAGGTCAGAATATACAAAGAAAACTAATATGAAAATGCATAGTAAAAAAATGTACTATGATAGAATTTAGGCACCTATTTTTTAATAGGAGTAAAATGAAGACATATGAGAAGATTTCTTTGTTAATATTTGCAATTTATTATTTGGTATGTGAGGGAGGTAGCTTAGACAGGCAATGATATTAAAAAGCCTCATGAAAGGATTGATTGTATTTCAGGTTTTCCCTACAAAAGTTCTTAAACAAAAAGAAAAATGGAAAAACCCCAAATCATAAATAGACCTAAAGCCAAGCTTTTAAGTAATTTGTGTGGGATGAGGGGAGAGTTAGAACATATCGCTGCTACCAGGGCCACGTTGGCTGCTCTATTCACTGGGGTGTTCTTTGAAAATAATAAAAGCCCAATCCTTTGCCTGATCCAAACTGTCCAGTTGCCTCCCAGGCCCTTTTGATCAGGAAAAAGTCAATGTTTCAAGCTGTGCTCTTTATTTATGTGGATAATTCCCAGCCTGACTACACACATGGCTCACCCTTACAGCTGTGGTGGCATTTAGCTGGGGCGATTTGAGAACAGAATATCTTTTTGAAGCAGCCAGCATTTATCAAAGCAGAAGTTTTTGTTTTATTTAAAATGAGGCTTTTGCTTCTGAAAGCAAGTTGTGCTAAAGTGCTTCAGTGGTGGCTCGTGAACTGTGCCCTGCTGCTTTCATTCTGGTCACACGCTCCCGTGGGGCTCTGTAGGATGGGCTTTAATGGCACCACTTTGTTGTAATAAGGGTAAAGTGTAATGTAATGAATTGCTCTGGGGCGTGGGAGGAATACCTTCATCTGCCTGCAGCTGGATTGGTGGCATGGGCAAAACCACCGAGCTCAATTGGAGACTGCTGAGAAGTGTGCATGCGTTCTCCGGGGCTGGGAGCCAGGAATTCAGGGGTTAAGTCTGACATCTGTCACCTCTAATCAATTCCTAACTCGGTTTAATAAATTTCTAATTCAGTTTTCTCATTAACAAAACTCTGATTCAGTTTTCTTGTCAATAAATTGGGTCTTTTAGTAATTTCTTACCTCATAAGTATTCTAGGAATAGTCTGTTGTTAGCGTGAGTGTGTGGCTTGCTTTGATATCTTCAGATGAAAGGTGTCACAGAGAACATGATGTTGGAGCAGTGCTGTGAAAAGTGCTACAGCAGCAAGGCAGGAGGGGAACCCTTCATGTCTGGGAATTAAATTCTGGGAATAGCTCTGACTATTTTTTTTTTTTTTTTGCTAGTTGACTGTGACATTCACAGTGTGTCTGACATCACTGTGCAACGTACATAATCCATTTCAAAATGAAAGGTGGCATTAAAAATATTGCCTTGTCAGATGTTGGCTAACGTTCTAACTTCTGTAGCCTGAATATTTTTTCCACCTAAAAGCTGCTGCCAAATTCCTTTGGAGTCCACAAGTATTTTCTGTCCTCTCAAAACTTGGATTTTGGTTTGTGTGCTAATTTATAATTCAGAATTTTGTTCAGCTGGGTACATCATCATAGAAACGCCCATGCCAAGGGTTGAATCCAGTACAGCAAAAGTACAGCATTGGGAAATGCAGCCCGAATGTGAGCCTGAAACAAACAGGTTTTGGTGTTTTTCAGAGGCAAGGTAAAGCATCCCTAACATTCAGTGCATCCAGGGGGGGAGTAAGTCAAGGAGAACAGTTTAATAAAGGTTGACAAGTGTGGAATTTTGAGGTAGAAAACAGAATACAGGGAAGAACAGCAGTGAAGCACAGGTTGTGTTGCTAACTGCAAAGGTGAAGGTTTGCACATTCATGAGGAAAACCATAAGATATGGAATTGACATAAGGGCTCAGTAAACACAATTCTAAGAAAAATCTATTCATAGCATCATAAAATGGTTTGATTTGGAAGGGATCATAAAGATCTTCTTGTCCTAACCCCTCTGCATCTTCCTCATGGCAAGGTTAGTATCACACAGTTCTACATCTCTGTCAGTTTGGACATCTATTCCACAGACTGGGTGGATGAAGTGCTATCAACTGTCTGCATAATCCACTGTCCTGGAATCTGGCTGGAACTTTGTAGAAAAAGAAAATCTCAGTGGGGTCTGAGTGTGTAAAACCTATCTAAACAGAAGGACAGATTCTGTTGTGTACACCCTGGGCCTTTAGCACTTGGACTTTGAGGAAAACTGAACTATCTATAAACATAGTGCCTAGAGCACAGACTGCTCTGCATTTGCGTTTTTATAAAGTAAAAATTGAGACAAGAGTTCTTGTCTCAAGAGTGTGTTAGGCAGAAGAAAAGAGCCATCTGAATGGGTCAGTTTACAGCAGAAACTGCTGAGAGGTGAGGAGAAAAGAGAAACCACTGATATGGGACAGCAGTGTTTAGGTTTGATATTAACATACCAGTACTACAAATAACGTATTACAAGTAATACATTATAACACAAATAATGCAAACTGTGGTCTGCATGGGTTTAAGGACATCACTTACCAACACAGCAGTACATCTAAGGTACTAGGAGTAGAATCTACATCAGCTTGGATAAAGAACACAGTCACTAGTTACACTAAGGCAGAGAGATGATGGCATTTCTGTGTAGCAGTGGTGGAGATGGCTGGTTTGGATTGCATTTGCAGAAGAGTGTAAAGCACTGAACATTCTGACAGCAGCTGGTTACTGTAAGTCTCATTTATAAATTCTGGAGAAGGCTGAAAGCCTTACAACATAATTAAGAAACACAAGGACTTTGAGTTCAAAAGGACTCAGTGAAGCCAGGCAATGATGTCAGAAGTAAGTGCTGGGTCTAACGTGAAGAAATGATTCTGTTAGGTACCAGTGCCGCAGAAAGAACTGAAATTTGTTCTTGTGGTGATACAGACAATGACCTACTGCTTTGATTAAGCTTACAGTAATAGAAACCAGTGATGCTTTTCAGGAACTGGAGATGTGGATAAACAGCAGTGGAGAGATGCTTGAAGAGAGACTGGAAATGAAAAGCTCACAGCCCTGAAAACAAATAGTGCATGGAGCATGTTGTTCCTGAGCAACACTTCAAATAATATTCCTACTGGAATATACCTCAATGGTTTATTGATCAAAAGCACTGACTCCAACACAGGCAGAAGTGCTCTCTGAGAGAGGAATTGTTTACCATTTGTTGCTGCACATCAAAAGTTCCTTCAATAGGTGTATGGGGTGACATGGTGACAGCTGAAACAGTGCCCACGTCCCCAGAGATCATGCTTTGACAAACTGCTGGCTTTTGCTTTCTCATGTCTTTGGCACATAAACTTAAAGTGACAAACGCAAGGCTTGAAGGTTAAAAAAGAAGCTTTAAAAGAAATTTATGCAGCTGATCTACCCTTGTTCATTGTCACAGAACTGGATGCAAAAGTGAAGGAAAAGTAAGTACAGAGAACAGAAAAGATGGTTTTAGTTGGGCCTGCAAATTAGCTGGAAGATGGACTGGGGAAAAACAGAGACAATCATATTCTGTTGCCCTCTAAAAAAGCTGGAAAATTGGCCTATGTTGCTACAGAATCTCAGTGATTTCACTGTCAGACTTTTGACATTAAAACATTAAATTCTCAATGACTCCTAATAAGCTTTTAAAGACACTACTTTAGCTGCAGAGGAGGAACTAAAAATGAAAATGAAGGAAAAAGTAAGAGATAAATGCACTAATTTTGAGAGTTATTCAGGAATGAAAGTTTAGCATGGTACAATAGACAATTTGGGTGTTACAAAAAGAGTGTAAAATGTTCAAGTTGACAAACTCCAGAAACTGAACTTTGTGGTAATTTGAATTTGCAGATGTCAGGGCTTGGAAGAAAAAAGTCATAGTTTTATCTTGGTGCGGGGGAGACAACTGTGCTGAGACTTGGCTTTCTTCCTTGGGACATACTAAGGAGAAATCTTGCTGTGGAACTGTTTGATAGGGGGTTGTTATTTTGGATGGAACCTCACACCTTGATTTGGAGGAGTTTGATGATCTGCAGTGTATAACTAGGCTCTGCTCGCAGGGTTTTTGGGAGGAGCTGGCAGGGGCCTGCCCTCTGCTCCAGAGCCAGCTCGGCAGCCTCCTGCCTGCTGCGCCTTTCCCCGAGGGAGCAGGCTGCAGGCAGGCAGGGGACACGGCTCCAGTGGCCTGAGCAGCTCCTGGCTGTGATCTCGGGCTGCTCTCTCCCTTCGCCCTGCCCCAGCAATTACAGAGAGGAGCTGTGACAGATGTCAGCCCAGCCCCAGAAGAGAGCTTTGGATTTCAGGGCAGTGTGCACAGGGGCTGGGTGTGTGCCACACCATCGTGTGTGACATGAAGGCTGCCTGTCATTGGCCTAGCCAGGGATAAGCAGCTACCAGGGGCAGTGGATATTCTGGGGACCCTTCTCTAGCTCTGGGAAGCTACAAATGCAGCAGGGAAATTGGATGCTTTGCCTGCCCAGATGTTTAGAGCAGAAGGCTGCCTGTGACTAGAGATCTGAAGAGATTGGGGTTAACTAAATAGGGATTTTATTGACAAACCTTTTAAAATGCTTCATGCCTTCAGCAATTAAGCATAACACATATCCTGAGAAGCACAAGTCCCATCTGTGTCTCCCAGTTGCCTGATTCAAGTGGAATACAATCCTAGGGAGAGAAGAAAGGAAAAATTATGCCCTGTGTTGTTCTATAGTGTTGACATAATTCCCTCCCCTGCAAGACCAAGAATGAATAGTGAATCTACCTCCTGCTAGGTCAGTTATGGCATCTGCTCAAATGTCCTATTTTGAATATTGTTGTATCCACAGAAAAATCTAAATTTCTTTCCACAGACTCGTGAGTATGCCAATACATAAAGGGAGTAAAATAAATCTTTGAAGGAAGATATGTAGGCATTTACAGGTAGTTTTATTTTACAAATAGGTATTGTCAACTTTCACTCATGTTCTTGAATTTTGCTAGTTTTGTCCACTTATAGTGAATGAGAGATAACCTCAAATCAAAATTACTGCTCTGAGTTGTTTGCAAACCAGTATTTTCAGCCTGTGTTAAAAATTTTGAGGTTTTATATTTTGGTTCTGGCTGGAAAATTCAGGTTTTGTTCATGTTATATATATATGTATACTTTTCTTTTGTTCTTATATATAAATACATCTATATACTTTTGGTCCCCTTGCTCATTTAATTTTGTATAACTATGATAGATGATGCATGCTAAAACTGATGATTTACAATGCTTTGCTTCACAAGTTTACAATTTTGATCTTTAGATAAAGTGTGCCTTACTGAAAAATCCAGTTAAATCACTGTGTGTTTTGCCTTTGTGGAATAAGTGTTTCCTCATTAAAAACCAAGCTGCCAAAGAACTGGCTAACTCTTCCACCTGGAAAATGTTCTGCTTCATGCTGTCAAGAGAGCCATGCAGAACTCTGCAGTGCAAATATGCCTTTTGCTCAGGACCCCTGGAGGCAGGGATATTTGAGGGTAGGTACCCCAATTCCAGACATTTTTCTGTTCTGGGGAGTCTGGAGGTGCTTGTGGAGCTCTGATTGCTGGGAATGGCTCTGCTGGCAGCTCCTTCCTGCCTCTGCTCCTGCACTCTGAGCCTGCCTGTGTGCTTTGGCTTTCAGGGCCTTGTGTGACCCAGATAGGAAATGAGCTGGGATCATTGCAAGGCATTTAAAATAATTGGGTATCAACAGCTGGCTTTATGGGAAGCTAACAGTGTAAATCCAGAGAGTTTTTATGATTTCAATGGGTATTTTCCTAGCGTATAAAGCGGATCCAAGTAATTTTGGCTGGGAAACAGTTTCCCAACTTATTTCTATAATGATACCTTAGAGTTTTTCATTATAGTGAAAATCTCTAGTAGGTCTGAAGGGAAAAATTACCTCCACTGTTTCCAGACACCCAATATGTTTTCTCTGTGCTTGAATTTATGAGTTTTGGCAAAGATAACTCACAATATGATCAGGTTTCAGGGTAGTGGTTTCTTGCACTGAATCCCAAACAAAAGTGTAACTGTTCAGAAGGCTCCAATGTGTCTTTGGTGATGTAAAAATATGGGACATTGCTCTCCAAAATCCTGCCAGTCTGTTTTTGTCTTAGTGTATTATTTACTACACAGTGTATTGAAAGTGTTTTTTGAAGCGCAATTTAGTTTTTTGAAGCACAATTTAGTGCTCAACTTCTTTCAAAGTTTTTACAGCATAAATTGAAGTCCCTGTCAAAAAGAGCAAGATTTGACTGTTGATGACAATTATTTTGTTTCTATTGTTTTGCAAGTAGATTCAGATAAACCTGTTCATTAAAGACCTTTCCTGGAAGACAACTTTTGAATCAAATGACTGAGAGGTGTAATGCAGAATTCCTCTCAGGCTGGGACATTAGACTGGGTCAGAACAGGTATTTCCATACTGGGAAATTTGTTTCAGTGCTTTGACATTGTTGTTTCAATTAAATTTATTTATTTAATTTTTTTTACTTGTAAACATTGAAAATAGCTTCTCTTAAACTGAATTTACTTTCTTCCCGTCTTTGTTGCATCTTTTATGGCCTTAAATGCACCACGCTTGAGTGTGCAAACAAAAAGCCTCTGATTCATAGGAAGAAGGGGTGGGTGGCTGTGGATGTGTGCATTAGAGTCATGTAAACTGTCCCCAGAAATGAAAAATTTTCTGTTATCCTAAAGGAAATCTTTTATTTTTTAAGAATTACATTGTCATTGCCCTTCAAAAATTCTGATTTTTCTTGTGGAAACTGCAGTCTCCTCTGGAGTAGTCCATAGAAAATTCCCGAATAGCTTTGCTGAAGCTGTAAAAGATGCTGGTTTTACCTTTAGCCAGCCTATTTATTGCCTTACTCCACTAAGAAACTTCAGTGGCACTGATTAGAGAGATATCTCAGACAGGAGACTGCACACTCCACATATGTTAAGGTGATAGAATCTGACGTTGCAAGTACTTGTATCTTATCTCATTCATGTCTCTGCCATGCCTGGAACTCTGGAACTCAATGGATTTGTTCTGATGTACATTTATATGAGACAAAAATCAAGCTCATGTCCTCCATTTATTCTGCAGGTATTTTCATTCAAACATTTTTTTAGTTATCAGCTGGTGTGTCCTGCCTGTTTCTCCTGCTCCTACTGAGGGTCAGGCAGGAGATTTCTCTCATGTTGTGTCTTTGTAGATTGGGTCATCTTGTGATACCGAATCGTGCTGGTTGTCACTGGCAAAGCAGCAGGTTCCTCCTAGCCCTCTTGCCTGTGTGGTTCTGTTTGATGGGATTCTTATATACTTTGCAAGCACTTTGTTATCTCAGTTTCATCTGTGACTTCAAGCTTTCCTTTGAGCACCACATCAACTACGTTGTCAAGGCTTTCTTTATTTTTTTTCTTCATCTGTATAGGAATCCAAGAAAAGCTCAGGTCTCGCTGTCTCAGCAGGACACAGAGGGTCTGATTTATGTCTGGATAACAGCACAGGTTGAATGATTGCAGTAGCTGGCTCACAGCCTCCCAGATTGGCTGCTACATGGTGTTCTTAAGTTTGTGCAAAATTCACTCTATGTGCTAAAGGACATCCAGTTAATGTGTCTGAAATTGGCATACCACACCCGTACAAGGCAGTGAATTATGCTGGAATGTGGCATTATTTAAACTTAAAAGGTTTTAACTATGCTTCCCTCCCCACAAGCCCTTATCTTGGATTATCCCAGTGTCTGTGTGAGGTATGAATGGATTTAACAAATGTAAAACCTCAGATGTAAAAACAACTGCAGAGGTTGTCTCACAACCCTCACTCATTGTCCTTGAGGGACTTGGCCACTGCTGGTCATGTTGCTGCTTCCCTCTGGTGCAGAAACTCTGATTCCCTTCAGAGTCTGTCCTAGAGTGACCTGAGAGTTTCCTTTGACAGAGGTTATGAGTTTCTAAGGAATTAAGTTGGGGCTTTTTTGCATTCACCAGTTTTATGATAATAATATTTTGATTTATAATTGCTAAGTTCTGCTGGTTGTTAATTAACTAATGACAGATGTATTACTTTGGGCATTCCACTTTGGGTAATTTGTTTACAGGAATGTTGGAAATCTTGTAACACGGATCCCGTTAAGTCAGACACTGAAAACTTTCAAACATCTCGAGTCACCAACTCCTTTGAAAATCTTAACCAGATTTCTTAACCTGTTCAGAAATCACATTTACAAAGATGTGCTTGACAGGGGGTTGCTAGCTGTAGAAATTCAGCCTTACCTAAAAAACCAAAGTAAAGATTCATAATCATGCACAGATCAAAGTATTCTTCATGTATCAAAACTTTGCTACTGCAGATATGATAATTAAAATTACTTTTCTATCTATAAAGAATAGTTTATATGGCACCAAAATTACAGCATCTACTCTTTGAGTACAGAATTAAGTTTCCAAAATGAGCAATTATATTAGTTAATTAATTTAAACATTAAGATTAATTAAAACCAAAAACCTTTAGATATTTTAGAGATGTGAGATGACTTTAAAAAATACTTTAGTGGAGGAATAGTACCAACTCTTTAAAATTTTAAACAGTCAGGTTTACATTAAGTACATTTGAATTCTTTTCACGCTGGTTTTTGTAGCTACAAGTTTCTTTTTCAGCAGATATTCTTCTTTATTCTAAATAGTAGTTATGGACTCCATGTTCTTCCATTTGCATAAAGGAGAGAGCACCAGTGCTTTCTTGAAAACTGTTTAGAATAACTGTTAAATCCTACTGGGATGGGACAAGACTGGAAAGGTGCTCGTTGTTTATCTGAGTCTCCACTATCTGCAGAGGCTGGACAGGACAGAATGTCAGTTCCAGCACTCCTGGAGCTCACAGTGGTTTAAGGGCAGAATGAGTGAGGGTGTAATGTGTATCATGTGGGCCTGTCTCATACATAACACCAGGCCTTACTAAGGAGGCTGCTGTGGCTGATTTCTCTGCCTCTTACTGACTAGAGGTGTTGCTGATATTTGGGTCAAGGACAGGGTCACTCACTACTCCATCTTGCTGGTCAGGACCAATTTTAGGCCACGGAAAGGGAAGCCTAACACAGCCTGGAGCTTTCTTACCCACTGTGTCCTCAGTGGCACTCAAAGATGCGGGCTTGTCTCAAAAAATACTTTTACTCGTTTGAGCCTGAATTCAAGATAATACCCTGCACTGTAATAAAGTAATGCAGCAAGGAAAAAAAAGTTTTAAAATTAAATTTTTCATGCTTCTTTTTCAGATAATTAAAATATCTTTGCAGCCCTTTTGCTGATTGTGTCAGCTCTAGTTTTCACCCTTTTGCACTGGCAATGTAGTTCTATAGTGCTGTGGCTCTGTGCAGAAGGTCAGCCCTCACACATAAAGCTCAGTCCACATGGACTCAAGAGAAAGGATGAACATGAGGGGCCCTATAAGCTGGTGTTGGGTCAAGGTACTGACTTGAACACTCTTCTTGCACCCAGTGGGGAGCATTTGAAAATCCTACCTGTATGTAAGTCTCAACTCGCCTTGCAGAGATACATGCATTGTTTACAGCCATAAATGTTTCCAATCCTTTTATAAAGCTAAGCTCCAATACTTACTTCTGTGACATTCTGCAGTCCTGAGGTGGTAAGTAATCAGCTGAGGTTAGTGATATCATCCAGTGTGCTTTTAGCCAGGTGTGCTCATCAGGCTTTACAGTACTCAGGTGGAAGGCTGAGAGAAGCCAATAAGATTCTCAAATATGAAACATGAATTAAATTTTAATTTGCTATGAATTAAAACTGTGTTGACCCAAATCCTTGGACCCAAACATTTCTTAGCATGTTTTGCTTAGGGCCCATCTCAGATAAGAGGCAGTAACAAGCCAATATATTGTCTGCCAGTGGAATTTATGATTGCTGCAGCTTGCTGAGGTAAATACTGTGGATGAACTTTTAACAGTGTTCAATAATTTCCTGACCTCGGCTAATGGTGGTAACTGTAATTGGATCTCTTGCTGCAGGGTATAACAGAGTCTCCTGTAAAGTCAGGAGTTTGTCCTTTCCTGGTGCTTAACTTTCACTGAGATCCCAGTACTGCAGAGAGCCGACTCAATACGCAGCTGGTTTGATGTGTGTCTTGTCATGTGTGTTCCTATGGGATTAAAAGACAAACAAATACTCCAGAGGTGGAGTTCAGTGTTTTAAATGCATGACATAAAATTTAATACTACAACAAATATTATGTTTCTTTTCTTCACATTGAGGTTAAAACTTAGGGCATGTTTTAGGTAATGTCTTAAAACATAGAGTTTTGGAGATAGCAGTTTCCAATTTCAACCCAGAGATGCATTTTATGTAAAAGTAGCAGAAAAAAAAGTTGCAATTTGGTCACAAATGAATAAGGGGAAGCCTTGTAACTCTTGTTTGCCTTGTTTTGACTGTATGAGTTTGGAATTTCAGGACTGGAGACTGATAGGTATTTTTATCATTGCCTGTAATGCTCATTAAAACACAAAGCACACTCTTTGGGATTTGGACTTGCTCTTATTTGCATTCATGTACTAACATAGGCAAAATCTTATGAAAATGTCAATCCCTACAGGCAAGATAGGGAACATACAAAGATGTTTAGACATAAGCCTGGAGGCACACCCAGATGTTTGAGGGACTCTGTGCTGGGGAGTTCTTTCAGTCTGCTGGCTCTGTGGAGGTTGGGGATGGAGATCCATGAAGCAGCAAAAGAAGAAGGTTTGAGGATGTCTTAGAAACCACGTAAATGCCTGAGAATGGTCAGGTAGAAAGCTGACAAGGTCAATAGCCCAGTTGAAGTGCCTCTACACCCATGCCCACAGGCAACAAACAGGAGAGGATGGGAGCCATTGTTCAGGACCAGTGTGGCCAGCAGGGATTGTCTCCCTGTACTCAGCACTGGTGGGGCTGCACTTCAAATCCTGTGATCACTTTTGGGCCACGGGCTAAAAGAAAGCTCTTGGAGTGTGTCTGGGGAAGGGCAGTGTAGCAGTGAAGGGTCTAAAGCACAAGTCCCCAAAACGTTTATAAAGCACTGGAAAAGGGAAGTGATGGAGTCATCTTTCTTTCCTGGAGGTATTTACAGGACCAGCTGAAGTGGCGTCAGGGGACATGGCAGACTTTGCAGTGCTGGGTGGACAACTGGACTTGGTGATCTTAGAAGTTCTTTCTAACCTAGGGGATCCTTTGATGTAATATATATGTATAAAATCCCTTTTAGGGTTACCTGGGGGCATCAGAAGTAACTGTGAGATCACATGCAACCTGAACCAGTCACTGTTTATTTGGAGAGTGAGTTTAGTGTTATGGTAGGATAAGACATGCAGAAGGAGGGAAGGGCCATAAAGTTTAATGCTATCCAGCACACATCCTCTCTTGCTAATGGACATATTACAGAAGAATTTTTTCTGTCAGCCTCATTTTCAAAATTAAGCTTTCAACATGAAGCTTCAATGTAAAGGAGAGATAAAACCTGATTTCATCCCCATATGCTTCAGAGTAAACCAAGCATCACTTTAAGAAAGTCAGTGAACCAAGCTCTTATGTGATATAAGTTGGCACTGATGATAATCGAGCTTTTTCAGTTTATACTAAGTAAGAATCAGCTGTAATTGAGAGCTGAACAGTCAAGTAGGTGTGACTAAAATCAGATCAACAGAATAGAAACCTGAAATATTTCCTTTTGCTAAAGCTGTGAAAGGACAGCTTTGAGGCATATCCATGAAGGGCAAGGTGGTGAGGTTTCTACAGATTGATTCTGGTCTGAGTGAAGGCAGGAGCCTGTGAAATTTCTGTGTTTTGTGAGTGGAAATCTCATCAGCATATTTTTTCTCTGGTTTTCATGGATCTCCATCAGAGGAAGAAGTGTCAATAGCTTAAGCACTTAAGCCTTTTCAGTGTTTTGCACAGATTACTTGGTTTGTATAGCAGCTTCAGAAATCAAGTGCTCAGTGTAAGTGTCTTTCCAATCACCCTAGGGATTCAGTCTGGATTCAAATAACTCATAACCTGTAGATATTGCAAGTCCTCTCATGTATCAGTCAACTGAGAGCATGAATATTTTCATGGCTCAGCGGCACTGTTCTCGTAACAACTTACAGTATCTTATCTAAACATCCCTTCCTCTGATGTATGAGTCGAGAGGATGAGTATCACACAAGATTTAAAAGGTGTTATGTTAAATTTCCGTTTCCTTGAGGGAAAACTTATAAAGAGTGAAAATTACTAATTAAGCATTTCTTTAACAACTGTAATATTTTACTAAAACTGAGGGGATTCCCTATAGTTTATCAGAGGAAATAATTTCTTAAATTCGTGGTGCTAGGTGAAATCTGCTAAGTTGCTCCCTGATGTTTGTCTGTATTGCAAGGACATGCACCTTGTTGGATGGTGCTGTTTCTCTTGACCAAAAGCTTGGCCTGACAAAGCCATGTTCATGTGCAGTTTGCCAGTAAGGCCTTCTTGGGCTCCTGCAGGGGAAAAGAGGGAGATCTGTAGTGCTCTCACTTCCCTCAGACATCGACCCTGCAGCAGTTTTGCTTGTCCTGAGAGCCTGAGAGTTCACAGGGTGGAGCTGGGAGCTAAACAGATGTGATGCTTTCATAAAACATCACATGTTCAGCATCGATGGGGGAAGCCTATTCCGAGGCTCAGAGGAATAATACTCTGTCTTTTTGCTTTTTAAAGTTCATTTCAACAAGGCTGAAAAGTAGAGGAATAACGCAACCATGCAATGGTTAACAAGCTGTCTTGAATTGTAGAAGTGGAGGCACTGGTGTTGCTTGGTTGCTCAGTTGGTGTTAAATTTTCCCAGAGTGCACACAGGATGTGTCAGAGCCATGTGGCAAGGAAGGCAATTAGTTGTGCAGAGGAGATAAGCCATGAGCTGGTGCTCCTTGAGTGTACTTAGGGAATAGCAAGGCAGTGTAACATGTGCTGCATTTCCACTTGTGCAGTGCTCCTCAGAGCCACTAATTCTGTGTGCTTGGTCTGAAGGGTTCCTTAAGAACCAGACTGATTTACAGGCAGCCTGGATTTTACACATTGCATTGGAGAGGGAGTTTGCACAGATTGAAAGAACAAAGCACAAGGCAGTGCTGGATCCACAAAACGCGCCTCAGTGAATAGCACTCCCTAAGCTTATTTAGCACCATACACTGCAAAACACTCTAAACAAAGAACAAATTGCTGCTTTAAAGAGCTTCCAGACATGAGAATCTGAATCCATATGATACAGTGAATAATCTATGCCAGATAAGCTTTCTAGCTGAAATGTTCAGAAGAAGTTCTTAATTGGAAGGAACAATGTAAGTGGGAGTTGTGTATATCATTAGGAAGAGAACAAATGTCTCCCGCTTTAACTAATGTTGACTACAATAAATTAAAATAAAAAGGAACAAACTGACACTTGATTTGAAGCCTGAGATGAGTGTTAATTTGAATTTTCTTGATGTACCTGGCTTGTTTCATAGTCTTGGGATTGCTTAATTGGACTCTTTGTGCTTTTTTAAGAAATGTGAAGTTATTAAAATTACAGAACAAAATAACAAAAAAAACCCCAACATGAAACAAAAAACTCCAAATCCCTTTCAAGTCAGATACTGTTAGAATTGGAGATTCTGTGACTCTGAATAGCATTTGACTCACCCTACCAAACATCCCCAGCTCAGCCTCAACTTTTTTTCTATCCAAGCGTCGCTTTCAGCTCTTCCTTCAAATAAGTTGCTGCTGACGGGTACCCTGTGATGCCTCTGAGGTGAAGATCTTTTTTGAGAGTGACTTGCTGCCATGGAAGTTCAGCTTTTCAAAACTGCGGTGTGGGTGGGGGAGAGGATTTGCTCACTCCAAAACTTAAATGCCTGTGGTCGTTTAAGGAATGCGTAAACTGTTCTCATTTATTGATGCTCAGCTTTGATGGGAGGGAGAGTTATGGAAGGATCCAAGGCAGGGAAAATATATTTAAATTTGAGCTCAAAGCCTTGACTCTATAGTGGTCAGTACAGCACTGTATTGTTGTGCTTTGTTGAGACATCTCAAGAGCAGATGTGTGGCAGTGCTGCTTAGGCACCCACTGAAATCAGTTTTAAGGAATGCCAGAGAAATGATAAGATGAATTGTACTCAATGAAAGTACAAGGATAGACCATTCAGAGTTTGCTTTTTCATATTCCAGTCAGGTAAGAAACCTCATTTTCTAGTGGGAAATAAAATTAACTTCTCTAAGACCTCTTGAAATCTCTTGTTCATTTAAAGTTTGTATTGTCTCTTCCCTGATTTAGTGCTCTCTCATGCTGAAGCTCCTCTCCTGCTGTGGGGAGGAAAATACAGTATTTAGGGGGAGACTTTAACTCTTAACTCTTTATGTTTGGGTAATTTGCAGGTTGAAATGCTCCCATGTGTAGTAGCCAATATTTCTCCTCTCAGGTTTTTTCCTCACTGGCCTTTTCACCAGCACACATATTGCAGTCATGGGTGATTGTGGGTATGAATCTCACGGCTGCTTTTTCCATAAGTAATCTGAGCAACTTGAATGTAAATAATGTCCAAAATGTGACCTTTGTCCCTAATCCTGCCATTTTGAAAAAGCATTTTGGTTGTTTTTAAATGCAACATTGCTGTATCCTACAACATTGTCAAATTTACAGTTCAGTCCTTGCTTCCATAAACTTTTAAAGCAATAACATTGACAGTTCAAGCAAGCAGAGTTATTCAGTTCTGTGCAGATCCTGAAAGTCAATGAAATTATGATGTCAGGAAGATTCAAGCCTTGGTTTAGTCAACCGAAAATATTGACAGAAAACAAATAAAATTCAATTTTTCCAGTGTATCCAGCCATTTTATCTCACACATCCAAGTGCTCTTCTTGGACATGAGTTAAGAACATTGTTTTATCAAATACTCTTCCAGCTGTAGAATCCCATACCCTGCAACTGAAAACACCTTTAATGTTCTGGTTTCTTGCAGTTTTCTATGATGCCCACTGCAGGAAATATTTCTGAGGTAAACAAGCAATAAAGCTGTCACTGAATGAATTCTGTTTGTTCAAAGAGACAATGACTGTCCTTGCTCAAAAGCTGTACTTTCAGCTTCACCAAAGATGGAACTGCAGGAAGAGAAATTGCACTCAAGATATGTTTCTGTGAGCATTTGTATTAAACCTGAGTTTTTCTCAAGTGTTTGTAACAAGTACAGCACTTCAGGATATTTTTTTCTCTAATGATAGAATAAATAAGTAAATGAGCACAGCTTGAAATCTGGAAGCTTTTCCCAACTAATTTATTTAATGTATTTATTTAGCATATCAGTGTATTACAGCTGAAACTATGGAATGCTTGATGGAAATTAGTATTTGGATTCAACATGACTATAATTAAACCAGAATCAATGAGCTTAAGCCATGTTGCCAATAAGAGCCATGGGAGGGCAAAATGGTAAAAATTATGTCTAAATCCATTTAGTAGAGACAATGACACTTATTTGCCTGTAATTCCACTATGGTTTGAGGAGACAAGACATATTTCAAATTGTGCCTATTTTTTAAAAAGTTTACAAAATATAAATTAAGTAGGGATTATTTGGAGGATGAGCTTCATTCTGGGTGCACAGATGGGCTGAGGCTGGAGTTTTTTAACACTCAAACTATTTTGCAAGCAGAGGTGACAGGTTGGCATGGACACCACTGAGCAAAGCAGGCACTTACACGTGCTCCTCACCTGGCATGCTTGGTGAGAGTTTAGTTGTGTGATATTTTCATTTGATCCATCAGCATGTGCTTAACAGCTTCATGTGTGAAAGCAATCAGGAAAAGAAAACAAAGCATCCAGCATCTGTGTGTGCCTTTCAGGCAGCAGACAAATGGCTAATAAAGCATTGACCCAAACCAATTGCTGCCAAATGGGCACACACAGGAGTCCTCAGCACAGCACAGGATGGAGAGAGGAAAGCCTCTTTTGTCAAGCTGCAGCATTTCCACACAAATGAAGAAGGAGGTAACTACAGTATTTTAAATATCATTAAGTTAAGGTTTTACAGAGGTCTACAAGTCTGAGTTACATAGGAGGCACATTTGATATGGTGGAGTGTATCATTTGGTCAAATTAGGATGCCTGGGGCATGGCCAGTTATCATCAAAGCCTCTCTGAAAAGAAGTGAAGTTAGGTTTTCTCAGGAATCCCCTGAAAAAGTAGGACTGTCAAAGGAACCAGCACTACTGTCATAGGAGTGACTCCCATACTGCAGGAGGATGTGGGATACCATGAGCCACAGGTTTTGGAGGATTTTGGTGCCTGGGAAGAAAAGGAGAGGTGAGAGCTGTGGGATTATCTTGATTTCTTGTGGATACCCTCACTGTAGCTTTGGGATACACGGGATGTTTTGGGAACGGACTCCTCTGCTGGTCCTGTAGCCAGCAAATGTCCCCAGCCTGGCCACAGTGAAGTGACTCAGAAGCCCCCCCAGGTGGGAATTAGGAGAGCTCTGCAAGAGAGGGCTCATAATTGGGGTAGCATCTGTTGCAATGGGCTCCTGTTCATTTGCTTAAAATGCAGACAAATTGCAGCTTGTGGTGAAGCTTCTCTATGATAAATTGGCCCCTGTTCTGGATAGTTTGGCACTGGCACTTCTGTTACGTATTTTCCTCAAGGAAGGAGATAATGTTGTGGTTTTTACTGTGATTTCTCTGCTGTAAATTTGATGCTATTACTGTTTTCTTGTTTTTCATTCTGCTCATTTGGCATTGCTGAATTTCTATGAAATAACGATAAAAGTAATCTTAGAAGCAAGGTTTATACATTGTTTTTCCGGTATTTGAGATACAAAAGGCATGCTAAACTTATTTTCAGACTGTTTTTTTTCCATTTTCTCTCCTTTCTCTGCTGATGTTTCTAGGCCATATAGAACTGTAGAGCAGTAGTAAGAAAAGGCAGCGTGGGCTGCACGCACAGCAATGTTTTGATCTTTTGCTCTTACTATAACTGTGAATAACAGAGTTTACTTTTGTTGATGACAAATAGGCACCATGGGTTACCCTGGAAAACAGACAGGTGTTGGATCTGGCCTTAGAGCTCTGATAAACACTCCTCTTTATGTGGCATTTTCTATTAGATCTGGAAACAGCATTAAATTCAAATATAACTGTCAGGAAACCTTGTTGCATATTCTATCAGTCTCAAATTGTCAGACAATGTCAGGAATTAGAGTAATTCAGAATGTAAAACTGAATTCATAGGGCAGCTGGCCTTTGTCTCTGCACAAGGCTAACCCAGATTTCACATTACCAAGCTGAGATACTTCAAGCCATATTAGAGAGTTCTAACATCTTTAGTCAGATCTTGCATCTCTATCAAAGATGCATTTGAATGTGGCCATCTGTGAATTGCTGACAGGCTTTCTGAGCTCACAGCATATGTTTGTGCAAACAAATATAAAATAGAGCATAGAAAAGTGTGTATTGGAAGGGTGATGGTGACCTCATCTCTTGGTGAAGGCCACAGGACTGGGCTGGACTGTGGACTTAGGTTTCAGCGAATCTGCTGTAGAGCTGGTCATAGCTCAGGGCTTTGGGGCAGTGGCTCTGTGCATGTAGATACAGCCTGGGAGAGTTGATAAATGAGGAAAAAGGCTTGTAAGCAAATTCTGTCTGTTTTTAAATATGAACAGTATAGAGTTAACCTAGCTTTTACTGTCTGGAATGCAGCAGCCAGTAGATATCCTCCTTTTAACCTTACAACTACTCTCAAGAGCTACTTCAGCAGGCAGAATCTAGCATCCCTTATGAGTTCCCTCCTCTTACTGGATTACTGAGTGAAATTCTGTGGCCCTCATTATTCAGGAGGTCAGATTTGAAGATAATGATGGTCCTGCTGCCTAGTACTTCTGCAGTTCTAGAGGGTTAGGGATCAGGAGCTGGATTTTGGTGCCATGCCCCGGCATTATCTCTCCTTGTTATTCAGCTCTGTAATGCTGTGAAGCCACACTATTACTTGTGTGATTCCCAGAGGGGAAAGAGATTTGCAGCATTTTATTATTCTTTACAAGCCAACAACCAGAAAAAGCAAGATCTGGCATAACTTTTCAAAGATGACGGGCAAAATGGAAGTGAAAAAGCAAAACTGGTAACTAGTGGCTGCTTTCAGTGATAGATGTGATTTTAGTGTGGCTAATTCTGTGTCTCAGTTTCATTTTCAGCCTGATGGTTTATACCCTTCCTGAAGTGCTTCACAGTGCTGTGAGAGTGCTCTGGAGGACAGGGTATCATTATGGTGCATCACTTCTATTTTCTGGCTAAAAGTGACTACCAATAGCTTGACAAACTTTCATCCTCTCCGGTGGAAGGACTATGTGCAGAATAGCTGGAACCAGCATAAAGCAGCATAGGAAGCAGCATGGAGGGAAGCAGGGCAGTTCAGGGGAGAGCCCAGTCAGAATTGTTTCACCATCTGGTGCAGCAGCCAATTGCCTTGAGCTGCTCTCCTTTCCATGACTTTTGGGATGGAGGGAAGAGCTGCTGTACTTTTATTAGAAATGTACCAGCTTTACAATTACTTTGCCCTTTTGGCCAGAAGAATATGCTGTACTGAAAACACTAATTTAAAACCAAGAATTTCTAAAAAAAAGTATGAATAGTATGAATGAGAGGGCCGTTTCAAAGAACAAAGATGCTTTTATATTTATTTTGGGTTAAGCTTGTTTGTAGAAAATCTGTCTGTTTCTGTTCTCTCAGGACTAATACATCAGACTGTGACTTGTCTTGTCTGCTTGCATTAATAGCATTGCTTTATGATAAATGTTATAACACAGCATGACTCAGATGAGTTTCCACATGCCTTCAATGCAGGGCTGTCACAATGAAACCTTAAAGAATGTGCATCTTTTGATTCACCACTCCATCAGCACCGCACTGGTCCTCCAGCCATTTTTAGTGCTGTTTGTTTTATCTTTGCCATGTATTGCTTTGCTTTTGCTTTTAGAATCCCAATGGAATCTTCAAACTGATCTATCAAAGGCCGAGGTGATCTGATATGAATAAAAGAAGAGAAAGAGGAAGGAAAAAAAGTGGGACATTTGAAACCTGTCGAATTGTTGTATCATGTTCTTCACATTAGGGCTGAAACTCAAGGAGGAAAGTTTGATTTTTAACAATGGTTTTTCCAGGGCAGAGAAGTATTCCAAAGAAGTCCTGGGAAACTCTGAGAACTGTTCCAACCAGCGCAGACCATGTGATAAGTCTAAGAACCATAAATTTTTTATCCAATAGAATAAGAAAATATAATTCTATAACTCTCTCATAAAATAGAAAATACCAAACAAATTTTCTTGCTTAAATGTATCAGATTTTTATTTATGAAGATCACTGGCACTTCCCAGTTCAGCATAGGAAAATTCTGAAATGTGTGTTGAGACATTTCTTGCCAAACTCTGTTTGCAGTATTTACATCCGTGTGGGGTATCTTGGATTGTGCCACTGACACATCATGGGGAAATTGCCTTTCCCTAGCAGTGCATAAATGGTGCAACATCTCCTGAAATGGGAAAGTTCTTCACAGAGGAGCTATGGGGCATGAGTGGGGTGAGCACAGAAACAAAGCTAAGAGCTTGATCTAGCTAGAACTTTCATATCCTAGAAATAGTAATGCTTAACCCACCAGGATCTGTGAATCATATTCAAATGAAATTGCAATGTATGAACATTGTGCCTAATTTCTGTTAGTGATTTTGAAGTTATACATTTTTTATCATATCAAGTATGCTAAAATTGTTCCTGATCCCCTTCCTGCCTGTTTAAATTTAACCAATGTTGACAGCAAAAGCTGGTAGAAGCATTCTGAATTAAAATTAGACATCAGTACAGAAAAAACCCAAATTATTTTTGTAAAATAATTAATTCATTTTGTTGAATGGAATCCATTTGCAACACACTCTAAGTCCTGTTAAACAAAGATAACAGTATAATAGATCTCTACAACATCCAGACACCTGAGGCAGGCATTTCTTTATAAAATTCAGGGACTAGACTGTCCAATCATATTCTGTCTCCTTCACTTTCTGTATGTACATACAGATATATTATAAATGACACGCCATTTTTTGAGGGCAGAATTTGGTTCTGAGTTAGGTACAGTGTGTTTGTGGAACTAATAGCTATAATATTTCTTTTGAAATGTAATATTCTATTTCCTCTTTCTATTTCGTTTGCCCTCTAGGTAAGCAAATCTATTTATGGTCAACTGATATCAAGTGAGACATGACTGTAGTGATTGTATAAGTTAGGAAAACTGAAAGTTGAAGTTAAATTTTTTAGATTATCCTCTGCTCAGCAGTCAGTGCATGTACTGTTAACAAAAGAAGAAATCACTCTGCAAAAGGAGGGGCCTATATTTTCTATAAAGGTCTTGTATGCACACAAGGCATGCATGAAAGTGGCAAAGGACTTAATTTTACTGGCAAAAATAGTAGTTTTGCCACAAAAACCTCAACATTGTATCATTTAAAGTGGTACTATTGCTCAAAAATCTTGTGTGTTAGACTGATAATACTTCAGTAGTAATATCTAAGGGTGAAATGACGATCAAATGAAAGTGTGTGTGGAGCCCCTCTAAAGATCTGTTCCTGTGTGTGTTAGAAATGTTATTCTCCATACTGAGGAAAATAAACATCAGTGTCATTTCTGGTGCCCTTCATGCACGGAGTGTTACAGTGTGTAGTAAAAGGTCTCAGAACTGACAGAATAGAAAATTCTGTTGTGTTTTACAATCTTTGTGCTCTTCCCACTTTTAGATGCAGGAATAGAAGAGATACATGATAAGAGAAAGGGAAATCTTGATTTCCTTGGGACTGTATGTCTTCAGGTGCCGTTGGCCTGTGCCAGTTATGGTCCCCATTTCTGTCTGGGTGTGCTGCCTTTTGTATTTGTGCAGGCTGGAACAGGGAGTCAAGAGCTGCTGGGACTCAGAAAACTCATTTTGGCATTAAGTAATTGTGTTTTCTCAAATGGAATTCAGCTCACAAGTGGAGGGGATGGCAGGGATGGCAGGCACCCAGAGACACTGCTTCCTGAATCCTTTTCTCCCCAGCTGTGTTTCCTTCCTTAATTCTTGTGGAATTAACCCACAGTACCATGGGAGAGAGAGGAGCAAAGCACTTATAAGAGTTATGAAGAGTTCTTACTGTGGCCCTTGAAGGGTGTGTGGAATCATATGCTTATCTTGACCTGTCCAATTTATTTACCAGATCTTTAAAAACTAATTCAGCATTACTTAGATCACTTCCTATTTGTGCTGGAAATGTCTGCATTTGCATTTGATGTATTTAAAATGTGTAAATCCATTGAATATAGCAAAGTCTAATTGAGAGAGATTATTTTTGAATCGAACTTGAACCAGTCTAATATATATTTCTTTCTTCTTCATGGTTACCTGCCTCCCTGAAAGTCCTTTTGTACCCAATAATTTGTAACTCCTGTAAAGTTGCAATGTCCATTGCCTGGGAACAGAAGGCACTGGTTCAGCAGAAGAGCACAGGCTGCCATCAGAGCCTGTGCAGCTGACAGCCTGATGCCAGGTCAGCAGCCTGGGAGGCTAAATCTGGTCTGGGCCCTTCACGGCCAGGAGAAGTCTTGTTCCTGCTCGTGTGTGTTGTGCCCATGCTGTGACAATGACACACTGCTGCTCTCTGTGCTGAGGAATCCTCTGAGGGATTCATGGGCTCAAGGCAGGAGTAAAGATGTTGGCTCGTTCCTCGGCTGATAAATTCAGTCCCACAGAAACACCACAGAAGCCCTTGTATTGGGCTGGAGGCTTTCCACTGGGGTCTGTCAGAATTTCCAGTTTCTTCTCTGTAGCTAAGTATCCCACAGTGGGGTATTCCCTCAAAGAAAAGGAAATGTGTTTTGCAAAGATATTGTATGTTAGGGGGAAGCTGTCCCTGGCACCTCAGCTTCTATGGCTTCAAGCTCTGTATTAATAAATTCTATGCCACCACAGCACGCACCACATTCACCTTCACCACCCAAATGATCCAAAGTCATTTTTCTCTTTTAAACTCAGTTCAGTTTAGATCTTATTTTGTCCCCCATTTTATTGGAAGATTCTGCATTTCAGAACCAAACTGTGTCAGGGGGTGCCACTCCTGGCTTTGGCCCGCGTTCTGCACTCAAGTTCCTTTCCCTGTCTCTGCAGAAGGCAGTAGTGCTGTGGCCCGTTCCGTATCTGATACAAATGTTATCTTTTTCTTTTTTGGTACGGATTGGAAAGAAGTAACATGAAATACACCAAACCTACCTCTTTCTGTTTCACTAGGAAGTTATTTTGGAAAAAGCTCATTATTGCTTATAGGAGAGGAGTAATGATTTGGTTGGAAAGATGCTTTTGACTTGTAGTTAAAAAAAATCTCAAATTAACACACATTTGAGAAACTCTTATTTTTTAATAATTTATTTTCTGCTCTGGATACAGATCCTGAGACCATTGTTCTATTATAACATCTTTTTTTTTTGGCAGATTCAAGCAGTTGAAGATATTTTAAATCTATATTGTATAACTCTCTTTTTGATAAGAAGGTGAAATGTGTTTTCTGAACAAATTTTTCTCTCTTAGATTTTATTTCAATCAAGCCTACAATTTCATACTTTTATCAAATTAATGCAAACTATCTGATAATTACTCTCCTGTGGGATTTGTTTCATAGAAAATGTTATTTGTATTCAAATAGTAACTTCTGGTGTATCATTTTTACAGAGGATTAAACTTACTCTTGAATTATTAAGCCTTGAACTGTGAGAACACACATTTAAAGATACAATTCTGTAGAAAACTCCTACTTTAGAAGATAATTCTCACAAAGCTGCCCTGTGATAATGGGTGATATGCAAGTTTCATGGAATTATCCCAGATCTAGAAAATGCAGTGCCCAATGCCCTGCTTTTGTCACCTATCCAAAGATCACACAGACCAGGGAACACAAACTGTGTCTTCCGCTGCCCACAGTCCTCTAAAGCTCCCTTCCCCCAAACTGCTCAGGGGAACTACAATATTTAATAGTATTTTTATACTTTTGCTGTTTAAAGATTTCTTCCTCTGAAGCAACAGTTTCTGTTTCCTTGAATTGCTGGTTAAGCCCTGCCTGCTCAGCCTCCTAAACACTGATTTGGCTTGCAGGCTGGAAACCAGAGGGATCTTCATGGCTTGAGGGGCTATAGAAGAGTCAGTGCTCAGATTTAGAGATGTCGGGCATAGCTCCCTCCTGCTCTCTGGGAGGACAGGTTCTGTGCAGAATTCCTTGACAGCCCCATGCAGCCCATCACAGCTGCCAGAGCTGCACAAACATGGACAGTAACTGGGTCAAAAGACATTGTGAATCTGCATTATCTTCAGAGGCAGAGAATCAGACTTCAGCAAGGAGTGTGGAGCTGAGCTGAGCCATGGACTTCACCCTCCTGTGGCTTTCAGTGTACTCTCACTGAGGTTCTCATCCCCTTCTCATGTTTCTGCTGCCTGGATGTGAGGGAAAATATTGTTTTAAAATAATGTACTGTGATTCTTAAAGGAGAAGCTTTGCTTTAGGACAGGGTGTGAGATAATCAATAGTTCTAATACACGGACTTCCAGATGATATACAGAGTTTCTGAAGTTGTGTTTGTAAAATAGTGAAGGACTTGTGTGAGGAAACCTGTTGGTTTAGGAACTGTGTTAGAGGAGTAGAATGCAGAAAAGCTGCAAAATCCTGTCATTTATTCCATTATACACAAATTTCAGGGGTTTACTCACTTACTTAAAAGAAAGGCAACAGTAATTTTAATTTGCAGCCCAAATGGGAGAATGTTGTAAATTAGGCAAGATTTGATGTATGAAGAAAAATATTTCATTCAATTGGTGCTATGAAGAACAAATAGCTTATTAGGGAGGAGATATTACAGGAGCCTACCTCTAAAAAGAGTACAAAAGTGGAAAGCTTATAACATCTTTTCAGCTGAAGTGACTGCTGGTCAGAACGAATCAAGCAATGGCCAGGAGTTCACAGACCCATGGCAGATTGAATTTCTGGGTCAATTTGTAAAAAAATCAAGTCGGAAATGTGTATTAGTTTTGTTCATTTTCTATAAGGGAAAAAGATCCCAAACACTGAGGGTCTGTGCATCATCTCTTACCCTAACCTGCCAATACAATAGTTGCAAGTGATGGGATTTGTTTCTGGTGAGCCATTTATTCATTGCAGGGACAGTAGCTGCAATTTTCTGTGGTTTATGACCTCTAAACACTCCTCTGCTGTCATTATTGGGATCTGTTCTTCACTCTAGCTTAGCAGTTCTTTTTTCACATGAATTGAGTTGCTCTTTTTATCTACCCTTTACTCCTCTTGTTTAAAACCATAGTCAATAATTTCTTTGTGAATAGATTCAAAGCAGGAAAGCAGATGATTTCTGAGCAACTTGAAGTATTGATTTAGCAAATTCCTGGCACAGCCACAGCTTGAGCCTGTGGTCCTGCCAGTGGCCATTGCTCGAAGGCAAGAAACACTGACACCGGTTGAGAGTTTGTTGAGCCTGATATCTTTTAAGTCATGGCAGTTTCTTTCAGAAATATTGCCGAAAAACTGATAAGCTTGAAAGCCCATTTTTGCAAATGAACTCTACAGGATAGAAAAGAACTGAATATTTTAATGAGCCTTGCTGTGGTTTAAAATAATTGTGGGTTTACTTGTGAAGAATATCACAACAATCTTTGTCCAAATGTATAAATTATCAACTCTTGGCACATAATTATTGAAAAAAGTAATTGGCCAATATGGTTTTTATGGGTCTAGGGACTCTTCAAAATTTGTGAGCATATCAAATGCCATTAATTATCTCTGTGAATGCCTGGGACTTCAGCTACTTTCATGTCTGCAAGAATAGACTTCTAAATCTGACTGCTGCAGAACCAGGAAAACATACTATTCTTCTGCCTTTCACCCTAGTTTCAGATCAGTGTCTCCTAAATGTTTTTGTGTTATGGTTTAAAAAAATAATAAATAAGATTGATAATATAATTCTTGGACTCAATGCAGACTCTTCCTCCCTTTAGTCATTAGGAAAATATTTTCTCTAACTGATCATGTTGTAAAACATGTTATTTCAAACCACAGATATTGACAATTATTATAAATCAAGCTGAACAGACATAATTAAAATTTAATTTTAAGTTTGTCAAGGTCTTTGGAAGCGTATCCTACGGGCCATTTGTGTCTAGCTTGTGGCTTGTTTCCAGCTGACTTTGGGCCAAAAGTTGACAATGCTATTGAACCCTTTTTCAAAAACAATTCCCAGGCACTTCAGAGGGTGAGTGTCTGCTAAGCTGAGTGAAAATTACACAGAGTTTCCAGAATTTTTCATTAAATATGCATTGTGGGAAGAAATGGTTCTAAGAACTGAGATACTTTTAACCAATATTGCTGCCTAATTGCTTCTGATTTCCTCTCCAGTGCTGACAAATTCAGTGCCTGGCATTGCCTCTTGCACCTTCTGACAGCCCCACTGAGCAGGAGGAAACATCAGAGGGCCAGTATGACTCTCTAGGGGCTTTTCACATGTGCATCAGCTTGGTGCTCATGTGGAAAGAGAGTCAGTCTGTATCTGAGGGCAGGCTTGCACTCTTGAATTTGCACTTGGGCCATGAACTCGTGCTAAGCCAGTGCAGCTTTCACACTTTGTTCCTGAACAATGAGATTTACAAAGTGTCAAATGCTCTCCGAGTGCACATGGGAATGTACATTTATAGTGAATACCAACAATCTGTCAGGTGAAAGCAGCTTCTCTAGGCTCTCCTCCTACAAACCCTTATCTATATTTCACTTTTTACTCATTGTGTCTTTTCTCATAGATGTCAGCAGCCTGTTTGCAGTATACAGTAAAGCATGTGCTTCAGCCTGCAAGTTCAAGGCTGTACTGACTCCAGCATAGTTGTACAGATAGTCTGAGCAGGACTGGCACTAGGCCAAAAAATATCCAAAGTGATTCATTGTAAGATAAGACCTGAGCTGATACAACCTCAAGCTACTATAGGTAGATGCCTAAGTAGTTACTATAGTAATTTATTTGTGAAATTTAAAACAAAAGCAAAAACCTTGCCTACTTTCAGCTACACGTTTACTCTTGGCAAGCTGGAGTGTTGATGTAAATTTTCAGTATGAGTTTGCTTAGCAACTCTTACAAGATAGAAGTAAATTAGTATTATTGTTCTTTTTTTCAGTATGGGCACAATCTGACAGTTCTGTTAAAAGAAATTCTGCAAGCAGAACGGGGACACAACTCCTAATGTCAACACTCACGACCAACAATATTTAGCAAGTCATGTCTTAATTTTTTTTTTAACTTTCCTTTTTATCTTGTAACTGTGTATGACACACAGTCAAAAAGCCAGGGATTACCCATGAGTTAATAATTCTAATGCCCCTTCTGTGATTTTGGTGGATAAAAAGCCACCAACCTCAGAAACCAAAATCAAATCCTCAAAATCCGTAGAGTAGCTCTGTCTTTTTGCTTTCAAATGGAAAGAATCCAAGAGATCATTGGATGTGTTTACTGCTCAGCTATATTTCCATAACTGTATTTTAATTTTTAAAATTATGATTGCCCTAGGGGCTGGTGATTAGGTAAGTGTTCAATATGTTCAATATATTCAGATGGGAACTAAGTACTGCTGTTCATGGATGAGGCATTATAGTTACTATAGATAGTTTAATGAAAATGTCAGATCAGTTTTCAATAGCATTCAAGAAAGAAAATTGAATTTAGGAATTACTGGAGAAGAAATTGAGACTAGAACTGTCTGAAAGTGTTCTGTGAAAGCATGACAATATGCTTGCCATCCTCTTAACACTTTCACTTTGTCGGCTTCTGCTGGCCAGTTTCAGAGCCCTTGATCTGACCTAGTTTGGCTTTTCTTTCCTTTTCTGACACTTGAAACTCAGACTGTGCTTTGTCACAAATCACGTTGCTCTAAGGTGTTTTTATCATACGGTGAAAGATTTTCTCTGATTCTTTTTTCTTGTTCTATTAAAAAAAAAAAGATAAAGAATGCTGAATGCAAGGAGGAAAGGGGATATCTCTTCTTGAAAACTTATTTCTAAGTATCCTGTAGCAATTTTGGAAGTGAAAAGCAGCAATTGACTGAGAAGATAATTGCACTCTGTGATCAGCCTGATGGAAGCCAATTAAGCTTTTCCAGTGCGTAATGTTTGGCCACTGCTTGGATGTCTGTAGCTGCATAAGCTTGTAGAATGCTTTTCAGTTACTAACAGATAGTTTTATATGCTGTTTAAATGAATTTATGCACATTTTGTAGGCTGCAAATATATTATTTAAGTGGAAAGTCATCTTGTAGTGATGAGCAGCCTTTACACTTTGCATTTAGATGTAAGTGCAACATGAAAGATGTTCTAAAGCAGCTGCTGAATTGGTTCCTTACACCCTGATGTCCTTCTGCCCTCAGTCACAATCTGTAGAGCAGAATGTTTTTGGTAGGATGGGGTCAAACAAATTACCCTTAGAAGATTAAACTTTAATTATTTTGATTGAAGATGAAGATTAACTCTACCATAACTCCAATTGTGTTTATTAATTGTGATAAAATATCACGTGGGATTAGGAACCAGTGGCTGCTTCTGGTTCTGAACCAAAAATAATGACTGAGTACATATTTGCAGATTGATTTCATTAATAAAATCTGTCACCAGTTTAGCATTAATGCCTCAGGAAAGTGAAATCAGTGTGCCACAATATTACCTATCCTGTATTTGTAACCTGAGAACTTTGTCAGCAGAATTGGCAACTTGTAATTACATTGGCATGGCAATTGGAGCGTTTGAGTGCCAGATGATTAGAACTGATGAACTCTGGTTAATAAAGGTCCATCAGTCATATTTATATAATTGAAGATAATCTCAATTAACTGATAACAGTGCTTTTATTTTAAAATTGTATTTTATTACTCAGTTAAAGATGAAAGTAAGTTTTCACTTTGTTTTCCATTCGGTGAAGAGGTTTATTTAGGTAGGATCAGTGAATTAGTGAATTTGACAGTATTTTTCACTCCCTCAGTCATCCACTATAGAAAGTTTGATTGTGTCCTTGCTTATGCCCTGCATCTCACAGTGACCACCCCTGGACTTCTCTGGCTTGATGAAATTGTACATAAAGGAAGAATATGGCTTCATAACAGGAATCCCAAACACCATATTAGCACAGCAGCTAAGCTGGCAGCCAGAGCACGCGGATGTTGGAGGCGTTTCGTTTTGTTAACTGCTGCCACAGGAGCAGCAGACATGGAGACAGTAATTTTAGCAATTAGGATGGTCTGTATGTGAAGTGATTCATAATATGCTTGTTTGTATCTCATCAAAGCAGATACTGGGTGTTATTATCTATGAATGCTAAACACAGTGATTAATTACACTGATGTACAAGAAAACAAGATAACTTGCATTTTCATGATAAGAAAATGCTGATTCTCTTTGTCACTATAATAAATGGTTCTGTCTTCCTTTGCTTGCCTGTTTAGATGTATGGAGATAATACTAATTACTTCATAATTAGCTATGTGTACAAATGAATATAGCCCAATAAATGCATACATTTCAAAGAATCACATTTCAGTCTGCAGGGAGAAGGAATTTTGAGCTATTAATCTGGATTTATAGTGAAAGAATAGAGAACCTAATACTTTTCCTATGGTGCAGGGACTCCTGGCATATAATCTAAGCCCCTGAATACTGGGAAAATTAGAGACAGAAAAATATAAGCCACCTCCTGTCTTTCATTAAGCCGTTTAGAAGTGTTAAGCTTTAATCACTTTAATCACAGGGAGCTGAATCTGACACAAAGAGTCCAGTAATACCAGATACTTGTGCCAGGCTGGCAGAAGGCCTCTCCAAGGACCATTTGGGAAATCTGGGCCCTTCAGGCTTTTCTAGACCTGCACTTTCACAACCAAATTGCCTGTGACTGAGATAGTTCGTGCTGCTGTTGTACGGGGTTGTGCACGTTCTGCAGAACTGGCTGGGACACTTGTGGAGCTGAATTATCTGGATGGGGAAAACAATTGACATCTCCCTACTAAAGGGATTGTGGGCCTGGTTAAATTTTAACCCAAGGAAGTGTTATTTTATTTTCCATTTCACACTGGTACCTCTTGGACGGACTCTTCAGCCGTTGGCAGCCTTTGCCATGCAGTGGGAGAGGAGCAGCCTGGGCTGTGCCCAGCAGGGCACTGCACAAAGCCTGCCCTACACAGAAAGAGCTTTTTGCAGCTGCAGTTTTACATACTCATTAACCGTGTAATCTTTAATTTTATCCACCCTCCACTTCCTTTAATAGGAATATGTACTCGAGCTGGTCTTTGGAAGGAATGCGGTTAATGCTATTCTCATGCATAATTGTGTATGTCCATGGGAAGCACTTTCGTTTCTATTCTTGTGGCCAGATATGACTTGGATCATTTTTTACCAGCACATTGTCTGTGGAGGCCAATGTTCCTCGGGAAAGTGGTCACTTCAGAATTTCATTGTCTCTTGGAAGGTGACTGTCTCTGGCTTGCATGCACATCAGTTTGAAATACATCTGAATCAATGCTGATCTTAATAGGCATTAAAACCTCAATTTTGATTTTATAACTATGAAACTGAAGGGAGCAATAAAGAAGCACCACAAGCAGCAAACAGGCTATTTTGGAATGCGTGTGATGTGAGCATACTCTGCAGACTATGTCATGCCTCTGCTGAAGATAAAATGTTTTTTTCAAAATATTTCTTTTAAAAGAGAGATAAAAACATGCAAATGAAGTCTATTACCAAGATGAATAGCTACTAAATGCATGCTATCAATTTCTATAAATACATGTATAGATTTACCATAATATACTTGTGCTTGCAATAAAAAAATAGAGTACCCTGAAAGATGACTGAAAATAGAATATGATTAGGGGAGTTAAACCCTGACTTTTAGATGCACTAAAAAAATGTAGTGTATGCTCATTTATGTGCAAATGTAATGGAAAAAGGCTGTAGGTAAAGTGGCGAAAGCCTAAACAAAATAAACACTTAATTTTCTTTTATTGTACTTTGTGACTATTAATAATATTACGGTACTAAGGCAGAAACATTAAACTAAGCAGGGGACCAATAAATGCCCCTAGACTGTGCAATGCTGTTGATATTAGCGGCTAATAGCTCCAGAGTTCACATAAAATGCAGATTGAAGTACAAAGAAGATGTTTAGTGAAGTCAGCAGTGGCAGTGAACTGTTTACAGGTGAAACTAATAACCAGAGGGCAGGCACAGCAGGGCATTTTCTGCTAAAGATATCGAACAGGAACTTTTGGAAGCACTTAATCAGACTGTCTCTGTCCTCAGGGAAGAGATTTGATAATCCCAATTTATTGCTCTTCAAAACTATCTTCTGAAAGCATTAATTATTATGTGCCATGTTTCCATTTATAAATATCCTGAAAAATGCAAGGACTATAGGGTATCTGATAGAAAAGAAGTCCACATTGATTTAAGAGCATCATGCTGAAGTTATGAGAGATGGTTTGATACCACACTGTTGGGTACATGAATGAGAAACTGGATTTGGAGTTAATGAACCGTAATTAAGTTCACTCACTGTGACACGCAGAAGAATGTAAGACTCGGCAGTAGTCACACTGTGCTTTGTTTTGCCTTGCAAATCCAGACACAAACTGTTTCCCACATCTTTATCTGAGAGATCATAAAGAAAATAGTAGCTGCAGAAGAAATAAATAGCTGTATATTTAGTTGAAGAAAGGAGAGCTCATCCTCTCCTGTGCCCTGCATGCTGAATGGCAGGAGGCAATAAAAGTACAAAACTGACAGTGTTAGACAATATTCATCTTAAGAGTGATGCATTTTACCAGTGTCAGTAGAACTAAAACAAGCATAGGTGCCTAATTATATTAATGTGGAATAAAATCATTCAATCCACAAAGAAAAAACAAATTTGAGGAACTACTTTTTTCTGAAGTGTTTTTGTTCAAAACAGAGTATAATTATTTTCATTATTTTTTTGTACAATATATTCTGCATTTATAGGAAAAATTGGGAGAGTATAGTTCTTTTGCATGACTTTGATTGGCTTACATATTTATCTAATTTCCCCCCCCACCCTTGATTTGATTTATGACTGGAATAATATGATCAGTTACTGGAGTCATTCAAATATCTTGTTCGTGTGCACACTGCACAGTAGATAATCACTGATTATGGATCTCTCCAGATGTCTGTTTTTTCAAGACAAAAAATATAGTTTGGGGATGGGACAACTAGCAATAACTAAAACAAGAATGAGACAAATAAAATAAATTGTTCCATTTATTTATGGTTCTACCCAGTTTTGCAATGAGCTGCTCTGCTGGGTTTCTCTGTGCATGAAGGAAGCAGAAGCTCAAGCAGGGGATTTCTTCAGTGAACAAAGAGCCAGGGTGCAATTATCCTCTTAAGTATCTCTGTCTGCATTCACATCTGCCTAGGAAGAATAAGGAAGACTGCTGGTAATATTTGGCATATTTTTATCTCAAGGGCTAATTAACATGGCTTTACCCAGAACTAGAAATGGATAGAAATCTTTTACTAAATAAATTGATTATGTTTTAAGACACTGAAAGATTCTAGGCTTCTTGCTGCTGTGGCACTGAACCTCAGTATAAAGCTGCAAGGCTTGTCTCCAGAAGACAATCTCAGAATTAACTTGTCAGCGCTCTGAGAGTCTCTCTTCCAACAGGAGCCATCTCACTGAAGGTCCTGAGGATCTGCTGTGATGGCTGAGCCATTGAGCAAACTGTCAGCATGTATGATGGTGAGCACCCAGTGAGAGAGTGAAATGTGAGAACTTGACTGGAAGAGTTTCCCCTAAGCTGGTCAGAGTGTGCAATGAAGGTGAACTTGGCTTTTCTTCAGTAATCTATTACCATGGAATCATAGAATCTGTTAAACAGGTTGGATGTAAACCCCACTATTTTAAATGTGTTGAAGGGAGAGACTCATTTTCCTGTCTGCTCACTCGTCAGTTCATCTCTCACTTTGTGGTCCTGCATTGCCTCACCTTTGTCTCAATGCATTTTAGGAAATTTACCTCTCAAGCCTCTTGTGAAGAGCTGACTTGGCCTTCTGACCCACCATCAGTGTAAAGCTCAACTCACCACTCTGCTTGAAGAAGTGTCAAAAGACATTCTTACTATTTCCCAGGCCTTCCTCACTCTTCAGAAAAATGTGTCATTAATAGCCAAAAGATACTGCTCTCCTTCAAAATCCTTTAAAATACATTTTAATGCACCATGTATTAAAAAGAAAAAAGGTTATGGTGACTCTTATTCTGAAATCCCTGCTTATTCTCCTGCCCCAAACCCACATTTTACAGAGAATCACTAAGTTGCCCTCCTATATCAAAATCCTAGCAAGAATGATTAATTCTAATTTCGTACAGCAGAAATGGAAACAAGATTCAAGATGGTGGAGGGAAGGATTCCCATCACTTTCAACATCTGGCTCATCATCCTTTGGAGGCAAGAGTACATCCTGATGATCAGTTTAGTGTTTCTTTAGTGACAGAGAACTCTTCCCCCCTGCCTTTGGAAGGTGCTGGCTGTCATTCCTGTGCCTCGTGGTACAGCTGCCATCCATTAAGTTTTTCCAGCGGGGTAGCACGTAGCATCTCAGAGCTTTGTTACATGTTCTGGCAAAGTTCAGTTGCCTGGAAACTGCTTGTGAATTTGGGTCAAATTTTCCTTCTCATTTCAGGGAAAAAAAAAAAAAGCCAAACAGCAAAAGACCTCTATTATTGAGGGAGAAGGAGATGATTTTGTCCTGCTTTTATGAGGTTCAGTTCTCTCCTCTGCCTCGAGAGCATTGCAGCCTCCGAGCAATAGGTCATTATGTTGCATGGGGCATTCACAGTCCCTTTTGTTGACTCTTTTCTACTTTGTATAAATAATTGACTGTCCACTGGTACAGGAATAGGAATCTAAATCTCCCACTACAGAACAAAAAAATCTTTCTGCCTAATTAATTATTCTGTGCAAAGCGAGGAAGCATCCACACAAAGGGAGGGAAAGATCCATTCAGGAATCACTTATTTCAGGCTGACTCAAATTGGCCGTTCCAGTGGCATCTCCTCAGTTCATAACTTTTGTCCAAACCACACTTGGGTTCCCAAGCATGGGATGTCTCCAGCATTCTGGGTGTTATGCTTTCAGTTATTTTACTCAGGCTGTTGAAATGAATTTCTGGCCTTGCTGTCTGGAGAAATGAGATGCTGACAGTTGTAGGCAGCTGTGATGAACTGTCACATCAGTGCAAGAAAACCCTGAGTAAAATGTAATATTCAGTGAATATTTAACTGAAAAAGCAAGTTTGGCTTGGCCAGCACTGTACTCAAAGACACTTCTTCAGGTCCCAGAACAATTTATGTCTGAATAAACTGAAAGCTGCTTGGCCTAGTATAGCTCAGGATTTCCGATGCTGTCAGTTTTAAAGAAACCTGTGAGCTTTTCAATTTTTTATGAGCGTATTTATCATCACATACAAACCATCCCTTTCTCTAGGTCATTCTTTCAGGTTACTGAAATAATACTTTATGAGCAATGACTCTGCATTTATTTATATTCTTGAGCCACAATCTGTCTGGTATGGTGCATTTTATACCTTTATTTTTAAAATATCTTCTTATCCTGGTTACATGATAGCACTTGAACTGCAGGTTTTATTCATAAAACCAGGAAGCATTCCAAGAACATTGGCACTTAACACATTGCAGGTTACAGGTTTTGATTTTAAGCCAAACTGTTGTTTTTGGCAAGTGTACTTTCCCCTGAACCTGATGCATTTGAAATATTGATGCAGAGGAATTAACTATGGGGATCCAGATCAAGAGATTTATTCTGCTGGATCACCTGCCTAAAGGTGGTCCTTCCTTTCTCATCTCATCAATGATGCAGGACTTTCATGCACAAGTCAAGAGGTGACTTGACCTTCTTTTGCCCTCAGCAGTGCACACTGAATTTCTGTAGAATCAAATGGGGACTCCCTGCTGAAATGTAGATATTAACACACTATTTCTATAAATAACACAAATACTGATGAATTTTAATGCATCTGGTTGTGAAAATAAAGCAGTGGTGCTTGTAGAGCTCATTGTCCTGATACTCAGGTGGAGGATTCATATTTATTTCATAACTGTTTTCCTCCTTCAATTTGATTCTTCTGACAGCCTCCACAACAAATATATATGTCTTTGCAACAGGGACAAAAACTACAGTTAAAAATTTTCCAGCAATTTTTTTTATTCTTTGAAAGAGAACAAAGTGGAATTCTTTCCTGAAGGACTGTTGGCTCAAAGAGTTAAAAATAGTAACATATGTTTTTCTCAATAACTTAGGCAAATGCGACCTCAGATTTAATAATTGGATATGTAATTCTAAACAATGATTCTGATCATGAACCTGCACTTTTTATTTGAAACTTCTGTCCTAAACAACTCAGGTGCTTTCCAGGACAGAGTTTTGAACGTATTTGATCAACTACAGAAAAAGATAATTTGGTTGTCTATTTGATACAATATATAAAGCTTAACAGAATAGAAATTTTGGAGAACAGAGCTTGGTTCTTCTTTTGTTTATGTTTTCATCTTGAGTCGATGTATTCATCTCTGAGTCCACCTGTCCGGTGCAGCACTTTGAATCTGTAGGTGCACAGCTGTGTTTCGAAGCTAGTATGAGTGTGACTTAATATTTATTATCAGGTATGGTTTCTGTTGGATCTATCTCAGAACTGAAAACAGGTAGGAATGGAGACCAAAGCTGTGGGATATGACTGTGCTGTTTAAGTGAAATTCATCCCATGGTGAAGATGAGAGGGACAATGTCCGTGAGCCACTTACACCCTGCTGCTATTCAGATCTAAGGACAGAAGGGAGAATTTAAACACTTTCCTGCTTGCTTTTGTTATCATTCAACTTCTCACAGCTGTGGACTATGCTGAACACGTTCATCATTTGGCTCACAGCTTCCTTTTCTACTGAGGTTTCTTATAATACCACTCTGCAAAGAAAAGCACCGAGGGGTTAAGCATCAAAGCAGTGCAGTAGAGAAGGAGGAGGAGGAGGAGGAAAGAAGTCATATTGGAAATTACAGATGACTGGAGTCTGGAAGAATGAGATGTAGCAGATTATTTACAGTTATGCAAAACTGGAAGTCAGTACATCCAGGACTCTGCTGTAGTTGGCGAGGGAGGGAAACAGGACCTGACCTTGCCTGAGCAGAGCACAGGATCCCATCTCTGACTGAATTAATTCACATTGCTAGAATGTAGACTGGCTGCAAAGTCTTTTTTAATCTTGCTCTTGGCTCTTCTGATGTCTTATGAGTCACAAGTCTTTTATTGGCCATGTTTTACAGACCAGAGAGCAAGGGAGCCACAGTGTTTACCTATCTCATAAGGAAAATGTGAGGCTTAATTAATGTTTGCAAAAAACCTGGTGGATCATCCACCAGAAATGTTACATCTGTGCTGTGTTATTCTTATCCTTTGCAAAAACTTCTCCCTCAACCTTTTCTCTCCTTCTAATGACCTTTTAAAACCAAGAAAATATTATTGCAAATGGCTCAGGGCTTTATTTAATATGGATTACATATTTTTCAGGGCCAGTGGTGTGAGGACATACGTCACTTAGGGGCCCAGTCAGCTTCCCTTGTGGTGCTCCCTTAACGAGTACCATAGGTTGTCCAGCCCTACATGAATTGCAGGATGGCACTTGGAAATGAGGATACAAATTTCAGGAAGCACAAACCTGTGGCTGTGGGCTCACAGTGTACAAGCTGCACTACAAAAGCTGTGAATGAGAAAAGACATGTTTTCAACTCCTGATGCATCAAGGCTGAGTGTTTCTTCCCAAAGCATAGTAGAAAACAGGAAATTTTCATTGATGGGAAGAAATCCAATTGACATTACTGATATCTTGTGGAATTGAATTATTTATGATGGTAAAATAATTGTTTATATTGTACTCACAAAATGAAGGCAAGGAAGGAAATATGAAGAACAGTGCTCCCTATTAGACACAATTGCCATCTATTTTTAGGGATATTTTTAAAACTCAAACTCACAAGGTCTTTATATCTAAGCTATATTTGTATATCCACATGTATGGCTCAATGCACTAATTAGCAAAGCTCAGGAAGTGGTGCAGAAGAGATAGGGATAGAGATGAATGTATGAAAAACCTAAAAATAGGGTGAAGTACTCTCTATACACTTGGTACTGTACAGAAAGGAGAATTGTGCCTTTTTAGCAGCTGCTCAGTTTGGAATGCACATCCTGGGTATTTGTGGTGTTCAGTGCTGTATCACAAGATTTTCTAAAACTCACAGACCATAATTTTCTAACCTCCAAACATACCCCTTCCCCAGCGTGAAGTGTGTCGATTTTGGATGTCATTGTGCTGTCATTAATTACTGTGTGGGCTGGAAGCTGGTGTTTGCCCACAGCCCAGTGACCAGAACCTAATTACATTCACTCTGCACAGAGCGAGGCCAGTGCCAAGGCTGCGTCATGTCAGTGCATCTGAAAATTGTATCTCTCATGGATGCTGGAGTGTGAAACTCTTTTGTTTCCAAGAAAAGCTGCCTAAACAAGCCGAGGGCAGGGCTGGTTGAACCCAGCAGAGGAACCTTTAGACAATGAAATTAAGCTCTTCCCAAGTGTTGTTTTTTGTTCTGGCCTTACCAAGTCATTCCCCGTGACTGAGCAGTTAAAACCACTGGATTTGTGATCTGCCTCTGTAAATACTTGTCTTGCAGAAGTAAGTCCTGCTCTTTTTTTTCCCCTAAGTGAATGAGCCCTCTGGGCCATCTCCAGCCAAGCTGCCTGTGAAATTATTGGACTGTAATCTTTCCAGCTGGTTCACAAATCCATGAACTGCATCTCTGTGCACCTGCGTGTGGGGCACCTCGTGTCCCCAGCTGAATTTGGGTGGAAAGTGGAAGGTGGGGAGCCCTCTAAAGCTGCTCCTTCCCCTGTGGTGACCGGGCATGGGCTCATGGGCAGGAGGAGCTGCAGGAAGGCACAGCCTGCAGATTTTTTCTCTTTTTTCTCTTGGGTGTGGGCCTGTCTGGTCCCTTTTCTCAAGCAGACCTCAGCCTTTTCTTGTCTTGTGGCTCTTCTCCAGGCATTTGTTGCCTTTGTGTGTTTTTCTTAGAAGTTAGCACGTCTCCTAAGACAAATGCAGATAAGTGGCTTAAAAGGGCACAGGTATTATAAAATAAAGACCTTTAGCTGAATCCATGTAAATGATCACTGCTGCTTTGTATTATTTAGGAATAGGAAACACAAGAAAGGGTGTCATGGTTACAGACTGGGGATCCTCATACACTCAGGAGACCAGAAGAGAGTGCTGCTGTGGGGATGGGATTGCCCATGGACTTGTTATTCCAAACTCTGAAAATCACACATTCATAGATTACTTAAGCAGATTCCCTCCATGATTTACAAACCTCTCAGAAAGTTCTGATAATTAATAAGCTTCCAAAGAGAAACTGGGGGAAGTATCTGCACTGTGTATGGCACTTTTCATTATCCTAGTATTTCTTGGGATGTGAATGATGGCTTGCTTTCAGTGAGGAGTCATCAGAGATAAATTCCTCCCATCTCTGTGAGAAAGAGCAGAGTCTGTTAAGTAGAACTTCATTTCCCCAGAACGGCAATACAGGCGTTTATGAGCTAATCAAAGGCAATGCATCTACTGCCCTTTATTGAAATCCTTGATAGCCTTGCAAAACAGATAAATTTTTCTTCTCCTCTTCATGACTCACATTTTTCCCCATCCATTTGGTGTAGGCAATTTCCCTTAGTGCAGATGGCACTCTCTGAGTGTGTCCCCACCGGCGATGTCCATTACGCTGTGTCCAGAACACTGAATGAGGGGCTGTCACACTCTCACTGCTGTCACTGCTGGGTGAACAGAAAGAACCCCATCATAGGCACATGTAGCAAACTGGAAATGGGAGCAGAAAAATGCATTTGTATCTTCTACTGGAAAAAAAAATCCCAATGTATATGGCTGCTCTCAAACCTGGGGCTAATGTAGCTTTTGTCCTTTTGGTGGGGTAACCCCTTAGTAAATGGAGGCTGGAATTTGGTGCACAAGAGCACTTAAGGCCAGAGTTAAGTAGCCAAGGAAAACAGCAACAATAAAAGGTTACAGATTAAAAGAGGTGATTTTCTTTTCTGAGCCCTGAGGACTCGTGCTCCCAGTCTGTACTCATTAGGATACAGCATAGTGTGAATTCTCAGTAAGGAACTTTGATCTGAGGAGGTTTTGATGGCCTTTGAACGAGCAAGTGGTATTATAGCTAACAATAACATACCTGCCTTCTATGATCTTCCAAACACCCTTTAAGGAAGCAAGTAATTAACCAAGACCTTTTGCCTTGGCTACAGCAGTTACTGAGACATGTGAGAGCAGAGGATGGTACACTGATGAGATCTAAATCAGTGTATGTAGCAACATATCGCTGACAGAGCCTGTAAAGGAGCAGAGTTCAATCCAGAGAAGAAATTCAGAGCCAACAAGCTCAGTGTCAGAGAAAAAAGGGCAATTGCTCAGGATAAGATTTTTCCAAAATTTGCAGCAGAGTCGGTATGCTGAAAATAGAGTATCAGGATCAAGAGAGAAGGTATTTCAAAGACAATTCAGATTTTTGAGATGACTGTAGAGGTGAAAATGGATTGAAGAAATTAAATTCTTAAGCAAATATTTCTGCTTTATTGTGCTCATAGTCCTGGAGTAAGATTGATCTTACACATCTAGTGCAGAAAATATTTGATGCCTTCTCATTGGTTACAGAAAAATTCTGTTACTATTTGAATGTTTAAAAGATACAAATCTTGCAAATATTGCCATATTTTTGAAAGAATTTGACAAACATTCAAATGTTTGTGATTTGCCTTTTCTTCCTAAGTTGCTATAAAACATACTTAGTTGGCCAAATAAAACACAAAGCTCTCAGAAGAGTGGAAGACAATTTTCACTTCAGGCTTAGCAGCAATGATTGATTTCCATTTCCTGAATCAAATAAATGACTTGTTTTTTGAGAGAAAAATGATTCTTAAATATTTTGTTCAGCTTTAGGTATGTCTACAGGGGCAGGAATTTTTTTCTTGTATTTGTGGAGAATACTTACTACACTGTATGTGCTGCAGCAAGCATATATAAAAACCAGATTTTAAAAATCAAACTTTACAGCAGCTAGGAAACCTTTTGACTGCATTCTGCAGTCAAATAGAGCTCTCAAATTTGGTCACATAAAGTTTGAAATGGAGGCCTTCAGGCTCTCCAAACTCAACTGGTTTGGGAAATGCCTCATGAAAATTCTTGTTTAGTCCAGGAGGCCAAACACTGAGTCAATATTTAGACTGAGGGCTGGGTCTTCAGCTGGCACAAAACCACTTCTTCCACTGATGTGAGCTGGAGATGGACAGACTTTGCAGCCACTATTTCTTACGGTTTTGTTGCTTGCCTTGTGGTGTTGGGTACAAGATTTTCCTTTCATCCCCTGTAACCCAGACTTTGGGAACTACGTGCAGTCTCCATTTGCATGAAGATGAAGTGTGACTAAGTCTCTTGCCTTTCTGATGCTGGAAAAAGCCTGGAAAACAATAGCCTGGAGGCTCTTACACTGTAAGGCAAAGAAAACAGATTTATCATTTCAAATAATATGGTTTATACAATGATGTAAAGATTTTTTCAAACATAGAGCTAAAGACGCTCTAATTTATCCCAGTGGAGAATCTGATCCTAAATATTAGTCAGGAGACAAAAATGAACTGTTTATGCAATAGGGATAACCTCCCTCTCTCTTTTTCACTCTGTGTGTCTCTGAGCTGACTGTTCCTATGGAGATCGCCAGTCTCTTCTACAAGCTCATCTTATATTCTGTCTTGGATGGCTACTTATAGTTGAGATCCACAGGATGCTGGCTCATTCCCATTTGCTTTGGAGACAGCAAATTTTGGCAGCAGAACAGCTTCAAGTGCCAGCTGGCATCAGGCTTGACACAGCTGTAGTAGTGGGACAAGAATTTACTTACAAACAAATCTCCCTGTTTGAACCCTGTGTTACCATCCTGACAAATTGTGAATGCACTGAAATGTCTTTGCTGAACTCGGAGGATGCTCCTGAAGCTCAGATTTGTATGGTTCAGAGTCCAGGAGCAGCCAGTTAACTGCATCCCTTCTCCTCACTGCCCTGTCAGCCTCTACTCCATTCCCATTCCCCCACACAATGCCCTTGGCCAGTGACCTACAGGAAAAGTGTTTGTCCATGCACTTCTGTGGCCTCCCTGCTGGAGAAGTGGAAGAATCAGAGTTTCCTTCTGACCTCAGGTGCTGCTGCTTAGATATTTCTTAGTTACTGGCAGGACCCACAGGGGAAGGTGGTGCATTATCAGGCTTTGCCTTACATGGCTGCATTTTGCTATCTGGCTTGGGTATTGCAAAAACATGATGTTTAAAAATATGCAGAAAAGGAGATATTCCTGCTTAATTTCCAAGGCTGAAATGTGGAAAGCAAAGGATGTAAGTCCATATGTGAGTGATCAACAAGAAGGCAAATATTTCCCTTATTAAAGTCAGTTCATATTAAGCTTGCTAAGGGCATTCAAAAAAAAATATATACTTTACCAATACTGGTATAATGAATGTGTTTTCATTGCTATGGATTTATCTCTCTTCTGTTGGATTTTCTTCTAGAAACAAGAGATTAAGAGAATACAGCCTTATTTAAAACAAATTCCCTGAGCTCAATCTGCCCCTTCTGCTTTTGCTCATTGGAAAAACCCTTTGTAATCTGGTAAAGCAACAAGAGAGCCTAAGCAGGGAACACTTTTTGTGTAAAACAATATATTCCATCTTCAAAGCTTCTGTAGCTCTTAGTCATTAATCACTTTCAAATCAGCCCTTTTCTCTGACTTTACAAAGCAATATTCCAACACCCATTTCTTGACATGGTGGAAGCTGTCATGCTGAAAGTGTTCTCTAGAGATTTGCAGAAAATTAGAGTAGAGCCTCCCAAAAAGGCAGACAACAAGAGAAGCTGAAGTACTTCATAGAAAAGGGTTCAAATTTAGGAGAACTGGATGGAATAATTAGTTTTCTAGTGTATATCTGCATGGACAGAATGAGGAATAGTTATAATTAACATTACTATGCCAAAAATTATAAAACTGTTTTACAAAACATTTGAAATTTGTCATGTGTGCCTTGTTGCTCAGATCCTTTGGTTTGTGCAGGGATAGTTTTACATTTGCTGAGTTCTGAGAGTCCCAGATACTCACGTGCCCCCCCAGGAAAGCAAGCAGAGAGCAGAGAAAAGGCAGCTGTCACTGCCCAACTCCAAGCTAGGAATGATGCCATATCTGTGACATGTGCTTCCTGTGGTTTTAGAAAATAGTTTGGTTTCAAAGTCTTCAAAGAGTTCTGAGTGGTCTTGATCTACGCTGCCATAGAAACAACAGTCTGCCAGCTGGAGCCGTTTTTATTTTTATATATTGGATATGCTAACAGGGAGAACTGTCAAAAGTCTGTCTAATGGAGGTCTAGTGGTTCCTCAAGTCCCGGGATGCCCATTTAAAACCCTCTTTTACAGCTTCTTGATTCCCTCCCTCCCAAGGGCAGCCTAATGGTGAATGTGAAGTATATCATAATGGATGCTTTCCCTCAAATCCTTCAGCTTTAAATCCTTTCTTTTTCTAATGCTATTGTGAGTTCATCTGCACTTCCTATTTTGTGCTCTTGTCTGCTGTCTGTGGAGACCTAGATTTGATCTAGTAAGAAAGTGCTGTGTGTCACAACAGATACTTTACACATCCTTTAGGCTTCTTCTTGGCAATAAACAAATAAATAAAGCCAGCATCAGAAAAACTTCACAGACAAAACCAGTACTATTTTGCTTTCCTCTTAACTTTACAGAGAAGCCAAGGAAGATAGTGCAATAGCAATATGTTCATAAATATAAACCGTTCATAAATATAAACATGAGTGCATTTATGTGAATGTACTGAATTTGGTAATTTCTGCATAGAGGCACTTTTCTCTTCAGACTTTCATACACTTTGCCATCCTTCCCTGGGGCCAGGTGTAATAGATGCTTCTCAGTTGGCCAGTTTTGGACTTTTATGATCTTTCCTACTGTTTGGTAGCTATGAAGGAAAATTATTTCCCTGATAAAGTTTGAAGGAGTCACAAACTCAAACACATTCTAAAGAAACTACTTTGTCCTCCAGCTATTCGAGTGCACATCAGCATTTCATTTTCTGTAGCTATCATGGTGATTTTCAGCTCTGACTAAGAGGTTCTGCCTCCCTGACTTTGTTTTGCTAGTGTGTAATGTTAAACTTATTTACCAGGTAAATCTTTTGTCTTGGTTCTTGATATAGAAGGCATGCCTTGGTCACAGGCAATTTTGTCATGGATTAAATGTCTTTTTCTCCATTTTATTTAAATCCAGAAAATTTCTACCCATCCAGCAGTGGAGATGAAAAAAAAGATTGGTATTTGTACTGCCAGCAAGCCTGTTTGGGTTCATGCAGGAGACAATGGTCAAACGAAGCAGATCTGTTTATTCAGAAGCTGTTTCATCCCCCCAATGACCTGATATGTTGCACAGCTGAGGGTACCTTGCACTGAGGTACTGCAGAGCCTCCTCTGCTGCCTCAAGGAGTTGAAGCCTTGCAGAAACAACCTCCACATCCCCTCTAGCTCTTGTCAAAGGTGACTATTCACAGTCAGCAGGCAGCCCTTTGACAGTAAGTAGTTTCACATTTTTGGAACTCAGCTTACAAAAGCTTGCAAAGGATCCAGAGCACTCTAGAAAGTTTGGCCCTTTTGTAATGTTTGTGCTGGGAGTGCTCTCTCTGTTTGCTGGGTAAGTGATATGTATTGACAATTGTCACTCCAATCAACAACGATTTTTTTGTTGTTGTTTCTCGTAATTTATAGTCTGTCACTGCTTTGCTTGTGCTGGTTGGGCTCACCATAATACTCAGCAAATCCATTTTCCTTTTTTCAAACCAAAATATTTTAAATCTGTGTGGTTTCCTCACCGTACCTCCTGCTGGTGAGTATCAGCCTTTCAGAGCAGCCTGAAGGAGAACTAAGGGACTTTCTTTCTCTAATGACCTTCAGCTGACCAATGTTTGATTTAAATTTTATGTGTCTAACATGTTGTTAATAGCACAGCTATTTGCATTTATGGCCTGCAGCCATCGTTCCCTGGGCTGTGATCTCTTTCAGTCTCACACCGAGCCAAGCTTGGCTTGCCAATATTTGGATGTTAGATTTTCCAGCATTTCAATATACAGATAGCAGGGGAAATGGTGTTTGTTGCTCTTGGGTGACACACTCACCTCAGACCCACTCCAGAACCCCAGAATGAGCCAATCCCCACTGCACTAGCTGGGCTGTTATCTCTAGTGAGATAAGGGAGCTATAGGATGTATAGGGTGAGGGTCTGAGGAGATAAAATTTTGCAGGAGCTGCTGTGACTGCTCTTGGGAAAGAGGGACATGTGACTGGGACAGAGGCAGGGGAGAAGAGAACAACAAATTTCCTCATCATTCTCCCTTGGCATCTGTGAATGAAGAAAAACTGAAGGTAAGGTCAAAGGAGGCTCTTTTCTGCCTCCAGAAAGTTAAGTTGCCTTCTTATGGAAGGCAATGAAGGTCAAAGAATAAAAAGAAGTTTCCACTTCTCAGGTTATAGTTTGGGGCAGGAGGCAGCAAAAGTTTGGAAGGGACAGGGTGATCATCTGAAGAGAAGTTGGCAGAAAAGGAAAGCAGTTTCCTTGTTTTCTCTTTAGTTTAAAAAAAGCTTAGTGACCTTGTAGCAAATGTCCTTGTAGAGAGGGATGACCTTCAGGTCACTGGGAGCTGCACAGGGAGAGTGTTCCCACTCATGGGAGGGAGCGCTGGGCTGCAGGACTAATTACCCTTTCCACATTGTGTGCCATCAGTGTTATTAACATTGCCACATTCAAAAATATTTAATGTTTCAGAGACTTTTTGTTTCTTTCTGAAAAGATCCAAATAGAGGATATGGAGAAAGAATTTATTTCTGGAAAGGCTGAACTGCTTAATGCATTCTGTGAAAAGCAGGTATTTATGTTTTAGCCCAAGGCCATAGCTGTGCGTTGCACAGTAGTGAGGGTTTGAATTCCTTCATGCCTAAAAAAGTGAAGTATTATTGTCTAACAATGCTCTAAACAAGGTATTGGTGTGGCTGGGCCTACTATAAGAAAACCAAAATATTTAGTGTAAGTGACATGTAGTCAGTGTAAGTGATATTTTCATTTATGTATTTTTTCAGCCATACATACTGAAAAGAAAACTTTAATAATTGATGAACATTTTTTATTGTTTCTCATTAAAAAGTCATGTCTGGTTTGTTGTGTGATGGGGCAGACATGGCAGTGGTGGCATGGCAGTTATGTCAGATGCTGTGCTGTACACTGTTCAAATTTTAATGAACAATTCTAAGACATTCTAAGGCAAAGGAAAACATTATGAGCTTATAAAAAATTGTATCTTGTCATTCAGCCTGTGGCACTATACTCAATTTATTTAAGTGACACTGAAAAACAATGGCATTCCTTCAGTCTCTTCCAACATCTACTGCAAAAAAATGCATTGCCAATACATGTGATGGGAGAAAAACGTTTATAACAGTTCTTGGAAAAGTATGTTGTCTGATATGTAAAACCTGCATACTTTTAAAATGCTTAGTATGAGTTGAAATCTGTTCCCACTGAGGTCAATGGAAGTTTAATCACTGACTGATTTCACTGGGAACAGAGGCCAAGAGTAAGCACCTTTTACAATCCCACACAACAATTCCTGGCACACAAATGTGGCAGCTACCAAGACAGTTCATTTTTCACTCAAACATACAGCATGGTCCACAGTTTTTTGGGGTTTTTAAAATTTAATTTTGGACACATTTGCACTGGGGGCAATGGGAGTTTGACAGAATTAGCTCAGTGGTCCCTGTGAGACAATAAGAGCTCAGCTGATATGTCTAAGGTTCAGAAGTGAATCTGTGAGTTCCATTTGTTGCAGTGTGTACCAGGAAAAGTTCCCTTTGGACATGCAAAGTCCTGAATGTGCTTAAGTGGATTTCAAGAAAAGCATGACAAATTTTCACTGAGATCTAAAGGTTAGAATTTAGTTTAATTCCCCAAACAATGCAGAATTTGAGCAACATAAATATACCCTTCAAGGTCTCCATTTCACTTAAAATATTATTTAAGAAGGCAAAAATGGAAACTTCTGATGGAAGCAGCAGGTAACTCCTCAAGGAGCTGTGGCACATGCAAGTTTTGGAGACAATTGCCAGAAGCCACATGACCACTGAAACAGCTGCTTCATTCTGTGCTGAAGTGCTCCATAGACCCATTTATTAAAGAGCTAATTCTGCTCTATATGAAATTTTTGCTCTTCAGCTCTGAATACCATCAGGGGAGACATCAGTTGGCAGGAGATGTGGAAAGCTATTCACGTTGGCAACCTGAACAGCTTGGCTGGGGAAATTTGTGCAATACTTAAATAAATAAATAATGGATAAGGAGTCAGAATTGCATTAAGTAAACAAAGGTTTTCCTGTACCAGGTTTGTAGCACTTTCTTCCAAGGCTCATGGTATTTTATATTACTTAAAATATTAGGCAGATTGTGATTATTCTCAGGTTTTTTGCACTCCTCTTTATGTTTGCAAACTTTGAATCTATTTATTTTCAAAAAAAGCAGAAAACACCCAAACTTCAACACAACCCTGAAAACATTAAGGATTTCAGCTTCATAGCAAAACCCCCAAACATTCTAAGTTCAAGAATGTAGTCTTTTCTAAAGACTCTCTGATGTCTAGCAATCTTGTTGAGACCTGCAGATTTCAGCTGTTAAATCATTTTCACTGAAGTTACACCCAGTGATAGTTTTTTGAAAGCAGCAACTCAGTTACACCGAAGGTGACCTCATGACCAATCTCTGTGTGTTATCTTGTAATCCCTGCAGCCAGATGAGCTCTGTCACACAATATCCCTGTGACAAAACTCCCCTTACCCAGTATCTGCTCCCTCCCTGTGATTGTGCTGACAGAGGTGAGTCTGCAGAGTTTCCCCAGTGAAAAATAACAGTTAATAAGGCATAATTTGAATGCTTCCACTTTTTCCCTTTTTAACCAATTAAAAGGGGGTAAAGAGCCACATTAAAATCTTCTGTCAAGTGATCTCCAATGCATTTCCTCTTGCAAAGGCCAGAGGCAGGAATCTTGTGCTTGGTGATCCTGTACTGGGTCTGAGCAGGAGTTTTGCAGCAGGATCCAGCTAACAGCCCCCAGCAGCTGAGTGCTTCTAATGATAGTGTCAGGGAAAACTTCCACTAGTTATAAAATATGGGTCAGCTGCTTTGGCTATGACTATTGCACGTCAGCTAATATTTATCAAAGACAAAAATATCTTGCTGCAAGAGAGTAGCATTTGTTCCACTAGTTTCAGAGGCCAATTGTGCGTGGGTTGGATTTCAGGCTACAAAATCGCTTCTGACTGTTTGAGGCTCAGCATCTATTCCAGGGCAGGCTGAGGTTTCAGAGAGCACTGGGGAAGGGGGTGAGGAGTTAAGTTGCTGAAGAGATTGTATATAGGTTAAGAATCCTTTTCTATCTGGAATAACCATCGCACATATGATTTCCCTGGCTGGTAAGTGTCCCCTGAGGGTTCGTGCCCATCAGGCTGAGAGGCAGATGTGAGCTTCTGCCAGCTTTTGGTGATCTGAAATCATGTCATGCTGGACAAGACCCTGTACACTGATCCTGAAACAGAGAGTTTGCTCTCTTGGAGGCAGAGGTATGGGCATGGAACCGAGCAGCACTGAGTGCCTCCTGTGCTCATGTGCTGGTGAAGCCTGGCCCAGCCTGCAAGTCAGAGAATGGCAGGAAATCTTCCCATTTCTTCATCAGCCCTTGTGTCAGGCAGAGTGACACAATGATCTTGATCTGATAACTTGTTATAGGAACTCACTGTGTACATCCATGTATATTGAGATATTTTCAGATCTGAATTAGTCGTCAATGATAATGGCTCAGTTACTTTAAACAACGTTACAGGGACGTAAACAATCCGTATTATCAAAGACATGGGAAAAGTTGCCCAGCAGCCACAAAATTCCAGAAGTTCAGCTGGGGAATACAACTAGGTAGACTCCTATATCTCTACTGCTCCTTGCAAGTGGTGTGAATCTCATTTCTCCCACCATTTGATTGAATGGACTTCTTTGGCTCCAAATATCCTTTTCTTTTTATTTCTTTTTTTTTTTTTTTCCTTTGTGAAAAACTTAGAGGGAGGACAGGGAAAAAGAGATCTGTGAGGAATATTTGTATCTATTATTTTGAAACCTTTAGCCTTTTTGCAACCTGTCTCTTTTTGGAAAAAGCAAAGTTTATCTTTAAAAGTCACCATTCTCTGCCCCAACCCACTACCCCAAAACCTCCCAAACAAGAAAACAGCAAACTAAGACATTGTAGCATTCTTTTAAAGAATCTACCTTCTGAGAAAAAATGTTGCAGTGAACTGGTGATAATTGACTTCTTAATGTTAACTACTGTAGCTTGAAGCACTATACAGGTTTTGCATTATTGTTTTTGCTGCTTGATATTATTAGTACCTCTTAATTTGGAAAACAAAATTGTGTTCCATTGAGAGCAGTGTTGGCAGATTGCCCATGCCTAAGAGACACACTTAACGTGCAAATAAATGTACATAAGTGGTGCAAAGCATGAATTCATACCAGCCTGTTCACAGTAGTGGGTGGCTGCATCTCCAGCAAGTCAAACTGAACTGGGTTGTTTGCTGACAGCAGAAACAGCTCTGGCTGTGCTGGAGTAGCTGCAGGGAAAAGGCAGCTGCAGCCACATCTGAGAGTGAGATCAGCCCTAAGGAAGCACTTCCTTCAGCCTCTGCTTGAAAAAGTGTCTGATAAAACACATTATTTTATACTAGTTTGTTGAAAAGTGTGTATATATTGGAATTCCTCTGATTTTTGTGAGTGATGTTCTCATTCTGTGGCCAAGAGCGATCAAGAAATGCTGAAAATCCAACAAAGCCCTTGTTTTCTGTGGGTGTTGCTGTGGAACACAGAAATCATGGCTGTTTGTTCACCATGGTGGTTTCTCTGGTTTCTCTGGTGCATTGGCTTGGCAACTGCATCACCTTTATATGAAAATGCATCCAGGAAGAAACCTTCCAGGCCAAGCAAATGACTTTGATAAGATATCAATTCATGACTAAGAAGCTGCCTTGCAAGCACACCCACTTAGTTTGAATTAAAGGAGTAGGATTTAGGACAGGAGATATAATCCAACTTGACAAACTAGTTAAATATTGACAAGAAGCAGAAAGGCAGCAGTGCTTGTGCTGAAGAGAAGAACACGCTCTTGCTTTTCTGATTGAGCACAGCCAGGCTTTTCCTACCCACAATGGATGGCTGCAGGAGCCCAAAAGATCCAGCCCAGTCCAATGCCCTGCATGGTTTATCATTCCTTCAGTTGTTAAAGGTAGGTTTGCTTCCCCAGGAAGCTCCCACCTTGTGAGGGAGCAGGGTGGGTACCTCAAAGCTGCTTTAACTTGAAGAGGGTATTTTTATTATGGGTCACACAGTTGCATGCAGGCTTACACTATTGAAAATTTAATGACTGAAAAATAGACAGTGGAACATCATGCTGTACATTTTCTGCCTTGTAAATCACAATGGTTATGCACGTGTGTATGTGTGTTTATTTCAAAATGTTTATTTAGTTGGTAGAATTATTATAAGACTGTGTTTTAAACCAGCTATTAGCTAATGGAGAGACCTCACCTCCAGGGGGTATTAGGAGATTATGGCTTCATTTACCATAATGCACAGAGATAGCCCAAGTGTTCTGCTTTTTATTTGTGTTTGTTTAAATTTATATACATTCTTTAACCCATTCCATATCATTTTGTCTTTCAACAAAATCCTCCTATAATCCAAAAGGTTGAGCAGAGATGCTGCTCCATATGATAACTGAAGAGCTATGTAAATAAAACCTGACATATTAACTGCCTTGGATTCCTGTAACTTCATATTTGGAAATAAGAAAATGTAGTGTAGATATAAGAAACAGCAGTGTTTGCTTTTCCAACAAGGTAATTAGTCAGCAGCTGGAATTTCTGAAACAAAAAAACTGGAGCCAATCATCTCTTCTGTATTGCCCTAGCAGCAGTGAAATTAGGGCATGGAGGAAAATAAAAAATATGGTTGGGTTATTAGCACAAATGGTTTTATAAACAAATAAAACATAAACCAAATTGTAACAAGCACAGGAGAGAGTGAACAATAAAATATTGACTGTTTATTTTAGCATGTGGTCTCCCTGGGAGACATTTCATAAACACATGATGATGTACATGTCAGAAAGTGATTGTTCTGTACCCCATAACTGCAGTATTGTTCTGTACAGTTCTGGGGAGCCATATGGCCTGAACATACCATACAATTCATTAGTGAACATATTACAGCTTTATATAGCCTCAGAGAAATGTGGCAACACGTGATGTAATGCTCATGGACAGTAGTTTGTTGGCTCATTTACCAGTGCTTTAAATAGAACTATGCTGGGCACATTAAATTTTATGGCTTTGCTTCTAAAGCTGGGAAAGTCCCTGCACTCTTTCTTGTTAGCAGTCCCTTTGTATGAGATGTTGCAGGGAAAGGGAGTTGTGGGAAGAGGAAAACCTAACACTTATGTGCAAACTGATGTGCAATGGACATCGCCTGGCTCTGCAAACACTGGGAGCCATGCTGAACTCTGGTTGTGTTCTTAGACACAAATCACAAGCACGTTCTTGATAAAAAGCTTGGATCCTGGCCCATGGTGCTATAGCCAAGGTACCAAGCTGAGAAGAAAGCCATGTGTGGCACTATTTGATTAAGGATTAATATGCTGTGGCTTCATCTAATCAGGAATATTTAATCAATTTTGCTGCCTTACAACACGATAACCTTTGCTATCTCAAATACCTTCGGGTCCCGATGTGTGTGGATCACTAACTCTGAAATCAGTTCTCTGGTTTTTTGCTTTGCGTGAGTTTTCCAAGCGTACCTTGGCATGCTGAACCCCAGTTTCGCAGAGCAATGCAGCCAGCATTTGGTAGAAAATGAAAAGCTTTCATTGCTTGCTCTTTGGACACATCCAGAGCCCTTCCACATGCAGAGCTGCCTGAGTGTGACTTGCTTTTGCATTATGGGGGTTTTCTGCTGCTGCAGCTTTATTGAGATCAGGGGAGTTACTGCGGCTTAACCCAGAATTGCACGGCGGTGACATCAGCCTCGTTAATCCAGAAGGGAATTCTGCACATGGACAGGCATCCAAACTGAATATAGTTTTTCAGGAAGGAAAAATGGAGCTAGGAATCCAATCCAATATGAGGAGCTGAGACTATTAAGTGTAGCACATAGTGGAATGGTATCTGGTCTACAGAAAATTATGTGAGAGAACATTCCTCCCAAATAGAGCCTGATCATTTTAGATAAATTGTTCAGATTTGCAGGACTGGGGTACAAATCCCTGTGTCTAAATAAAGGTGATTAAAGAAACAAAGGAATCAAGGAAGTTGCTCTGAGTTTGCTAGAAATGAAGGAACTATCAGGAGATTTGTGTCAGTTAGAGCAAGAATCTCACAACAAGCACTGCTGAGACCTCATTCCATGCATACTTGAACGTTAGCTCTGATTTGGCTTTGAATCTGAATGCAGACTTCGTTCTCATGCTGAATCCAGAGCCCAAATATATTTTCTCTATCCCATTTGTTTTCCCAGGCCTTGTTAATTAATAAGATCTGTGTGCATTCCAACCCAAGTTCCAGATTTTGACATCTTAAGGACTTCAGCTATTTAAAGCACAATTCCCATGCATAAGTCATAGTAAACAAGAGTCAGCAGGAAGTTATCTTTCGTTGCTCAAAAAAGTAGTGAGTGCTAAATTAAATAAATAGCATGTCTTTTTAATGTTCTGTCACACAGACTAAAATCAGATAGAGCTTTTATTGAATCTGGCCCAGAGGTTACAGAATAAAATAAATATAATGAAGTTGATTTAATTCTCATGTTTGTTTCACTGTAGTTGGAGGAAATATTTGCGTGTGGAGGGGAACATTTTGAACAAATTCAGAAATACTTTTAATTTGCATCTCAGAAACTTGTAAGAAAGTGTTGTATTGTGGAGGAAGCTTAACTTTGAATAATTAGACTTACATTATTTTTCAGTGCATTGTCACTTAATGTCATACTCCTATTTATGCAGTGAAAACCCTGGAGCTACTCTGTGTGATTGAGCTAAACCAAATGTTTGGCAGGAGAATGGGGATTTTCAAAATTAGAAGTTGCTTCTTTTGGTGTCTGGTTTTGTTTAACTATGGAAACAGAAGCTTAAGGGGAAGAAATTTTGCCATGTGATTAAATGTCTGGAAAAAAGTGGCATGTAAAGTCTCCTCTATGAAGCAAGGTAGTTGAGTTTTCATGCTAGTTTGAAAAAGAATACACCATCTGTTTTGGTAATGTTTATCTTTTTTTTTTATCAATTTAAATAAAAACCAAAGACAACAGCTAAGATGTAAGAACAGACTTCCAAGCCAAGTTCCCAAATTGGCTTTAAAAGTGATTAATAACCACTCAGCATAATCAGGCAGTGTAATGTAATCACACTTGGGAAAGACATTGAGGAGGTTCATCAGGCTCTCACTGCAAATGCTACAGAAAACAGTTGTTCAGTTACATTTTGTGTTTCTGGTAAAGCTCCCTTTAGCATGAAAGGAATTTTGCCATGGAAAGAAACTCAGGATTATCCATGAATACATTGTGTGATCCTCGTTCAGAACCAGTCACCTTCCCATCAGTAAACAGGGGTGTCCCTGCTTCTTTGGCAGGAACACAACACTGATCCAGTTGCTGCACTTGATATTCCAGCACTGTGCAGTTCTGCCTAATGATACTAGCTCTGTGTAGGATATACTTTCAATTCAGGCTGAATTTTGAAAAAAGAATCTTGCAACTTATATTTTCTTTGGATTGTGTTCTGATCCTTGGCCCTGCCTAGGACAGAATTAAAATTGCTTGGCAGCTCCTCCCTGAGACTGGGGCTTTAAAATCCAATTTAGAGATTTTAGATTTGAAATGTGACTTGAATCCTTCTCAAACTTCTTTATCTACTGTGTTCATTTCTCTATGTAATCCACTCCTCAGGCTCCAAGATATGACATAAAATTATATTTTTAAAGCCATATTATGTGGAATACGTTGAATGTCTTCAAGGGATATTAATAGGAAAATAAACTCTGGAAATAGCTATGTGTTTTTAGAAGCAAGAACAGAAATGCAGTGTTTCTGCAATGTACAGTAAAAAAAATACTTCTGAAAATAAAAATTATGGAAGATTTTATTTATTTATTTAGTATTTGTAAATAAATCTTAGCTTGGACTAAGGATTCTTTATGTTCTGTATGAAAGTTAAGAATGACTTTGTGAATTGTGGTCTAGTTCATGGGAGACAATCAAGCAGCACCTTGCAGGTACAACTGTTGTCACAAACAGCAGGCAGAGGCTGCCTGGCCCTTCCCTGTGCTCCCCCTGGATACTCATGTCCTTCCCATATGCAGTTTGCTGGGATTCCATATGGTTTCTCTGCAGACTGCCAGACATGTGGGAAAAGAAAAGCCTGGATTGCACACAGGATGACAGGCCAGCTAAAGCCTTCAGATATTCTGCACTAAGGTCCAGTTGGCTCAAAGGGTTTGTTTTTCTCCCCATGGCATTTGAACGTGCTGATGGTCAGGTGATGCAGGCACTTCCCGCCCCATCCACTCCTCACTGAACTTCTCTTTTTAATTCCTAGGTATTCAAAAAGCAGAGGAGTTATTTATAGTATACAGCCACAGGCACAGAAATCAACCTAGTTCCCCAATAGTTTTAAACAAACAAACATCTGTTTGGCAAAATATTTACTAGCCAATGCCAGAATTTAATAAGGCACATACAGAAAATACTGATAGAAGGAATGAAAGGAAAAACATGAGGAAAAAAGACACTCAGTGAATGCATCTGCTAAAAGGTGGATATTCCCTGTAACTGCTACTGGAGGCTGGAGACAAGATTTTACCCTGTTTTGGTAGCTGGCAAACTGTCTTAAGGATTGTGCTGGATTCCTGCTGGATGGGACTCTGTGACACAGCTGGTGCCTTCAAGAACAGCGCTGCTCCGTGTCCTGGGTGTGCTCAGCTTTACCTGTGCTTAAGTATATTACTTTTTTTTCCTCAAAACTGAATTTTGTTTCACATACTATATGTACATGTATTCATGGAATTTGGTACCAATATTATTAATTTTCTAATTCCTTCTACCAGTAGCAATAGTTTTCACTTTTGTATGCAGTAAGCTGAAGAAGTGTGAGGTACAAGTCTGTTCTACAGAAGCTCGGAAGTCCAGAGGAAATAGGTCAGGTAGAGAGACATGATCTGGGCAAAGGAATTCTCTAATTTAAAGCATTTTTTAACTAGGAGAAAAAGCCCTTTGCTGGCATGTTTGCTGGAACAATGCTCAAAAGCAGACAAGTGTAATGCAGACAGGGAAATCTCTCCTGAATTATTTTCCGCTCCAGCCCTGACATGTATCTAAATCCTGGATTTGTCGCTGTTTTATAAAATGTATTCTCAAGATCTTTGTTTTTTTACTTTTCTGCCCTTGCAGTGTAACTTCCCCGGTGTTCTCAATGCCAGCAGTTGTACCCAGACCCTACTGGGTTTCTGGGTGTAGCAGCAGGAACTGCACTGCACTTCCAGCTCCTGCTTCAGACACCTCACTTTCATGCTTGCCATTTGCCATCTTTTGTCTTTCATCCTGTTCAATATTTCATGCTGTTTTTTTCAAGGACTTGGCTGCAGTTCTGTGGGATTGTTTTTAAAATTTGACATCCTCAAGTTACATTTCTGACCAAAAAAACCTCTTTGCCCGATATCACTGTCCCCACCATCAGTCACTAGCACACAGAACTGTATGTATTTCTGTGAAATATTTTGTCATCCTAATCAGAATTTCTATATCTTTCCAGGGAGGTATCAGGAAACCCAGCAGATCTGCTAATGTCTGGGTATTGTGTTGTTTGAGAGATGAGTTAATGCGATGGCATTTTAAATGTAATGACCTAAATACTCTCTCAGCTGACTGTAAAGTAAGTGGATAAATGAAGCACACTGTTGTTTATGCTTCATTGTGTAATGTTTTAATAGTCTGTCATACTTGGTGACAAGGACTTCATCTTAACCCCTACTTTTGATGACTTTGTTGGAAATCTTAAGTAGAATTTTATAATCCTGAGGAAAATTTCTCAGGTGGCTGGTTTGTTTTTTTTTCCCATGAACCTGCCCACCTGTGACGAAAGTCAAGATAAGAAGCAATTTGCTGTGCTGTGCACTGCTCCCCAGTGCTTCTGCTGGGCCAGGATGAATCGAAGGCTGAGCTAGAACTGTGCCTTTCAGCTGGCTCTCAATGCTTAATGTCACCTTTCTGTCACCAGCCTAGGATGGTATGTGTTTGCTCTGCTGGTTCCTGGGCTGAAAACCTGACCCTCAAGAAAAGCTCAGCAGTGCCTCATGTCTTAGGCAGGGAAATGCCTTGTTCAGCTCCTGTTGCTGCCTGAACCAAGACTGCAGCCACAAGGCTGAGATCCCACAGGGATTCATGAGGGCAGAGAGAAACTCTGTTGGGTGAGTTCTCCATTCTCCAGGAGGGCATTTATGGCTGGGGCCCATAAAAGTCTCCATGGCAATGGAGCCCAAAGCCTGGCACCCCAGGAGTGGGGTGCTGCCCTTCTGGTGCATTTGGAGCCTTCCCAGAATAGGAAGGGAGGTGGCTCACACGGGCTGCAGGGCAGCAGAGAACAGAGGTGCCTGCTCTAATCACTGCATGTCAGGTGCCCAACTCAGGGCTGCAGACAAGCAGCATCCAGACACTTACCAAGAGTCCAGAGCAGTGATTCCCCCTGCAATAACAATCAAACAAACTTGTTTGGCAAAATATTTATTCATTTCTGCCAGTATGTAATGGATACATTCTAGCTCTGCTTTGGAGGACTTTTAAAATTCAGTGGTTGTCAAAAGCAAGGACTATGGTCCACCCTGTGGAGCAGAGCATCCTCCAGCTTAGATCAACCATGCTGCACAGCAAATTACTGTCAGACTGAAGATTCTGGAGAGTTTGGTAGTTTGTGGGTTCACCTATAAGTGTTAACCTTGGCAAATGCCTCAGGGATTGTAGTGAGGGAACATTTGGTTGAAAAACTGTGAAGTTGGGGTCCTGCAATAAAGATTTGTGTGAAGTACAGAACTTCAACTGGAATGTTAAAGATATATATAGCTATAGCTAATGCACAGCATTTATTGGAACATGCCTCAATAAATCTTCCTTTTATAGGATAATTAACTACAAGGAGAAGGGAGAGTGGGAAAATTATAAGTGGAAAGTCTTTTATTTGCCAAAGCTCTGTGCTTTAGACATCTTACACAATCAGTTATATACTGTGCAAAGACAGACCAGGGATAGAAAATCCCACTGGCATCACTGGGGTTTTCTGTTCTTGCCTGACATTAATCTCTGCTTTCTTTACACTCTGATTAACAGTTTTCAGTTACTTTTTGTGGTCACAACTTGGAATTAAATGAGACAAACCATGTTTAAAAATCAGAATGCATTCTGGCAGACAGATTGTTGGCACTGGTTACTCTTTCTGTGCTGTGCACGAAGCTGTGATCAGGATCTCCAGTGAGCAGAACTAAGGCCACAAGTGGATCTGTGCAGGGGAAGATGTGAAGTTGAAGACGCTGCTGGTTTAGGACCAGAAAATAACATGGCATATTAATGACATTGTTTCATATTTTATTAACAGTTTCCTTGATTCCCTCTTAATTCCACAAAATTGTCACACATTTTTTGGTCTCCACTCTGCAGAGTAACTTACAGACATACACTCTATTAGACTCTTTCAAACTCTGCTTCAGGAGTAAACAAATGGTGGCAGCTTTATAAATCCCTTGACACTGTTCCAGGGTTTAAAACCTCTGTTTATCCAGGATTCAGCAATGACAGAAATGACTTTCATAACAGAACTCTAGTAATGCTCCCTGCTAAAGCTCGACTCCTTGAGATATCATTCATTAGCTCTCAAATTTATGTTTACTATATATTGTCTGCAGGCAGAATAGTTCTCCTTCTAATGAAGGAGAACTGGATTTTTCCCCTTGATCCATGTAAGCCAGCATCTGATGTTATCCTGGAGGTAACTAACAAACCTTGAGTTTAAAACAGAAGGGCAATGAGCTGCTCCCTCTGTGTCAGGAAGCCCTCCAGATCTTCCCAGTGTGCTGCTCTGCACTGGGACTGCACTTCGGTGTGAATGTAAATATATCCAGGGAATTAGAAAAAAGAGGAAGTTTAAATATAAACAAAATAGTAAAAATAGCACAAATAGCACAGCGAGCTATCAGGAAGTGACAAAACTTCCAAAGAGGACTGGAAGAAAAGATATGGAGAGGGAACAGATGAGTGCAGTGTGTCAGTGGACGTGAGTTCCCCTGGGAAGAAGGGTCAGGGTGGGATGGGAGCATGGAGTCTGACCCTTCTTCCCTTTCCATCCCAATTCTGGAAGCCTGTATCCTTGCATGCTTTAGAGAAACTTATTTGGCTTTGTTGTTACCAAGAGACCCCTCAAAAGGATGTGAAACAAAACCCTAAGTAGTATCAAGCTCCCAAAGGACAGCAGACTAAAAAGAAAATTACAATTTCTGGTCTTGGAGTGCTGTTTCTTGGTTTGGAAGTCATCAGCCTCTTGCACATTTGGCAGTGGTTTTACCTTGGCTGAGGTCAAGGGCCTCACTGGAAGGGCTTGTGTAAGGGCTTATTTTCTAGAGCAAATAAATTAGACTGCACTGATCTGCAGATGAATTGTCATAGTGGGGCCTGTCTTAAGCAAAAGCTACAATGACAATCTCCTGGAGTGTGTCGTTGTCTGCACAAAAGATGTGACCTCCAGAGGAGCACAACAGCTCCACTGAATTTACATACTGCTTCTTTAATCTGAATTAATGTGACCAAGTATGCAGGTATGCTGAATAACCATGTAATACTCTCTTAAAAAGCTGTGTACAGATTTTGTCCAACTCATTTTGGTGTAGGAGAGAGGAGGCACATTATTTTGGCAATTCACCCTGAAAAGATGCTCTGAGAAAGCAGGCAGACAAATCAGAAGTGTGACAGAGTTTTTTTCCAAATGCTGTTTGGATTTTTATGTGAACAAAAGTTTGATTGGCTTGAGGTTTTTGTTATTTGTGGCAAACAAAGCTCAGATGCTGTAGTGTCGTGCACTTGCTTGGCTGTCTTTATAGGGACATTTGTGAGATTGCCACATCTTTCATTTGAAATGAAGTGGAAAATCTCCAGCACTGTGTCTGGTGTTGGGCTTCATCACATAACTTTCAAGCAACCATAATCTACAGTGAATTTTCACTAATATAAGATACATGTTTCCTCAGATTTAGTGAAGAGAGTAATAAAATGTGGATTAGCTGCTGAAAACTCTTATGAAAACATATTTTCAGTATATGAAAGGGAAAGGAAATTATTTCTCTGTCTCCACAATGAAATGGAGAGAAATAATTTTAAAACCAGCTCAGTCCTTTTCTCACTGTCCGATATCTATGATGCTCCATGCCCTTTGTACTGGTGTCAGATAGAGTAAACTCATGAATGATGCACCTTTGTAGTCACAGCTGCAGAAGCTTCAGCCCTACACGTTTTCCTGTGAAGGTTAAATAAATAAAACAAGCAGTCAGTAGGTAGTTCTTGAATTCCTGCTGAAAACCAAGATTTAACATCCTTTCAGCAGTGTAAGGTTGAATTTATTGCAAGTGAACTCCATGATAAAAACCCTCAAACTTTTCTCTGAACTACAGAAAATCAAGATTTTTCAGTTTGTGAACTTCTTGTAAAGTTCTTTCCCACCTTCAGGAATCACTGGGCAAGGTTCTGTGTTTCAGCTCCTTTCAGTTTTTTAAGAGCTGCTTGGATTACATATTGCACCTACCAGTTGTGGTGATGATGGGCACATGGCATTAAAATAAAGCAACAGCTCAAATTTGGGCCATTTCCCCTTCACAAATCAGGTGTCAATCTACAAGCAGCAGAAGATGAAATGACCTACTGAAATTCTTTGTCCTTTTCCTGTAAGCTTTTGTGGTTTGTTGTTTGGTTTTTTCCTTTGCTTTTTTGTCCTAATATCTCACAAAGCACTTCCTGGCAATGACAATACAGTTATGGCACACTTGTGTGGAATATCAGACTTCTCTGTAACCTATAAAAATTTCCTCAGTACCCCTTTACACTAATTATCTCTGCTAATTCGCTCCAGAGCATGGAATAATTGCAAGTTTCTGTGTGTCCTGATATTATAGGTCACTACAATTTTCTTTTTCTCCCCGGTGTGTTTATTAGCCCTTCAGCTTTGTTTGTGAGCAAATTCGACCGTAGTTGAACTTATATCAAAAGGAGAATTCAAGAAAGCTCTGTCTCCTCGTTGGCCCCAACTCGTTGTTTGTGAGCAGTGGTTGTGAGCATCCCTGCACTGCAGCCCTGGCACACAGAGGGGCACAGAGACTTGGCAGGGCTGCAGGGCTGATGAATGCACAATTGATGCTTCCTGCAACAGCATGACAACCTCTTCTTTTAATTGCACTCCACTGGGCAGGGCTGCTTTGTGCCCTTGTGGGAAGTGCTTTCTAGCTGCTAATTTTTGAGCTTCATCTCCAAGCAGCAGATAGGCTGCCACCAAAGCTACTGGACAGCACAGGTGGCCTAGGTGGTCTGAACATCCATGACTCATAGTATTGATTATTGCAGTACATATACATACAGGAACGAGGCTGGACAGACTGGAAAATCTACGAGTGGAGTGCCAGTCCACACAGCATCAATATGGGATTGTGGGCACTGTCCTGGTTCTCTGTTCCCTTTGCTGACTCTCTGTTGAACAGACAGATCAGTGCAAAGTCTCAGCCCCTCGTACTTAACAGCCATCAATTGACTGGCTCCTGATACCTTTGAGATCTCTTCTCCTTCCAAACACCTGCATCCCAAACAGCTTCCAAACAGCTGCATCCCAAAAAAGAGAGAAGCTACATTTTACTGTGGGAAATACAATTTTTTGTTTCCTCAGAAGTCATGTAAAGTAAAGAGAATATAAAATACAGAAAATATCAATTATTTCCAGAACTGATGGTCAGATTAAGATTTATAATTCCATCCCATATGTAACCTACTCTGCTGGCTCAGTTGAGTAGACAAATGGACACACAGAAAATTGGGCTACTTTTCCTGTAGAATGAGGAGGGAAAGACAAAATAGATGCTTTATTATTTCTCCTTTTATATGCCCTAGGTTTCTTGGATAAGCTGTGGAGTGGACCATGTAGATTGCAATTTAGGGAAGAAAAAGCTGCAGTTGGGCTGTTTTCTTGTTCCTACCTGTCAGTGGGCATATGTGCATGTGTGGGATGTGAATAGGAGATACTGATGAGTCTCAGCTGTTTGTTCATTTTCTCTTTTGTTCTTTCTGCTTGCTGTGATGAAGCAATCTGGGTTGCATCACTGAAGACAAAATTATCATGCCTTGCAAGTGAATAATAAATGTAATCTATTAATTTTTCTTAATTAACCCAAAAGACTGAACTGTGGCAATACTTTCTCTCCTGGTGACATTGTTCTAAGAATATGACTGCAATCCTGACTAGCAAAAAATCTCAGTTTGGTTAGAAAATATTTAATGTGCTCTCATCAATGAGATCACTCCCCTCAGATCCTCATGTCTGGGAAGTGCCAGGCAGGAATCAGCAGGGCTGTCACCTCCAGGATAACAGGGCTGCCTATCACCAGGTGCTTGGTGCCACATTGCAGCTGGCATTTCAACATGAACCTTGCTTTGAAAATGTCAGTCTTGGCAGAGTTGCCATTCCCAGAGATCATCCTGTTTGGTATAAATATACCTATATGAGGTAGGAACATAAAAGGATGATATAAAAACCCATGTGGTGGGTATGTGATGAGTTCCATGGAGTTCTAATGTTCATTTTTGGGTTGCTGCGTTAGAGCTTTGCATAATTCAGTTGGAAATAGAGGTAGTGGGTGCCTGTATATATTGCAAGTAGGGTTTATGTGTGGTGTAGGGCCTTGGCTGAGCCTGTGTGACATGTGCAGTTCTCTTTGCTGTCACCTTGATATTCTGAGGCTTGGAAAGCTGGTACTGAGGGAAGATGATGTATCCCAGAGTGTTTGTTCTGCCATGAACACACGAAAAGTTACAAGATGTTATTAAAAGCTGTGCTCATTTCCAGGTCGACTTTTATGCATATGCAATATGATGGCCAAAACCTTTAGCTTTTTCTTTGTACTCAGAGCACTGAGCTGTGAAATAATGCTTAGAATTGATCACAGATCCATTACACAGTCCACCTAATGTGATAAAACTCCTTTAGGTATAAGGCACAATTAAAGGGAATCTGAAGGCAAGCAGACAATGTGTGTAGTTTATAAATTGTATAATGAAATTATTGTTCATTGTTACTTTAGGACTCCTGTGTTATTCACAATGTCTATAGATCTATAGGAATACATGTAGTGTCTGAAGGTGGAGAATATTGGAGCTTATTTTGGCATAAATTGCTTGATTATTGGAACTTCCTATTAGAATTTCCTGTAAAGCTCATTTATGGAAATAATTAGAAACAAACTCTTCAGATCCACTTTGCCATACTAATCTCCTTTACAAATTGCCACTCCAAAGTAATTGGTGTCTCTGTTCTGAGAAACTTTATCACAAGTAAGAAATGGAATATTAGGTTTGAAAATTAATACATGATAATCTTCTGATGAGTGTTGGACAGCACATAATGAGCTTATGCTTTTGCAAGCAACTGAGTGAGGAGAATATTGCTGAAATGAAGAAGGAGAGCTGAGACTGGTCTGAATCCTTTTGAATTAAATTTCATAACTTAGAGGATAAGTAGAGCTCTGATATTGGGTTAGCAGCTGGACAAGGTAAACAGTGTTGAGACTCTTTGGAAAGGCATATTCAGTTTTTAGGGAACTGGGTTTGAATAGAGACAATCAGGAGCAGTTATTTTAGAGACTTAAAATAATACTGGAGTGCTGTACCTTGGCTCAGACTGAGGTATGATAGAGCTGTAAGTGCAACAGAAACTCTTGTCATCTGGCAGAAAATCTTCACAAAAGTAGCTAACTGGAAATGCTGGACACTGGGAATGTAAATGTAGGTATTAAGTTCACAGACTTTGCCATAGATGGGATGCTCCTCAGCAATTTCTCATATCTTATATTTTCTTAAATGTGTTTTATGGTAAATAGTTACCATTTGCTGCACAGCAAAAGGAAGGAATCTAATGTGCTTCCTGAGTGGAAGAATTTAAAATGTAACTGAATATACCTCTTGAGGAGGAGAAAAGATCAGCAACCAATATTGTTGCTCTGTGCTTTTAAGAGAATTCATGTATCTGTGAGCTCTCTCCAAGTTAAAGAGGGGGGTCTGTGATTGCTGTCAGCTGGTAACATCACTGCCAGTTGCACTGCTACTTAAAACAGACATCACCAGGGGCTTTTAGATGTCATTTCTGCAGAGTCAGATTGTGAAGCCCAATTCCTTGCAGGATAGTGTGTTGCCCTCTTCACTCAGCTCTGGCACTCTTGCAGCATAGCTACTGTAAATCTTTGACACTTCAAATTTAATCTTCTTTTTATTTTTTTTTTCAGGCCAGAGTTTACTTAACAAGAGATAAATAAAAAATCTTGTGCAATTTCCAAAACATTTCACAGGTAAAAGTGCTCCAGAACCAAAAGCAGCCCCATGTAAGTGTGCTGTCTGGTGAGACCCGCAGGAGGATGGCCCAAAAAAACCTGAAAACCCTGTTCAGAGATGAGTGGAAAATGGAGGTTATAAACACACCTTAAATACCAGAGTTATTAAAGGTGATGTGCAGGAACATTCCCCACACTGCCTCAGTTCAGACCCTTAATAAAAAGCCCACTTGCTCCCAAGGTCCTTTGGTTTCTGACAGCCCCAGCATCAGCTGTAAACAACCAGTGTGAAAATATTATTTGTAGACAGGGAGCAAACACTTCACAGAGCCACAGAGCAAATGGGTTCTGCAAGGCCCTCTCATTACCCACCTGCTGATTTCTGTTTTATCCTGCAGGCATCTGCCTTTCTGTCCTCACTCAACCTGGAACAAACTTTGGAGCCTGGATGGCAGCTGCCCTAAAAGAGCAGAGGGTGAGGCTGACCCTCTCACTTTAATCTGGAAACTACTCCACCAAATGAACTTAAAAGGGCAGTGAGAAAGTGGATTGGCCACAGCCAGTACCTGAAAATTACACCAAACATTTTCTGCAAACAGATGTTGATGCCAATCAACACATTTTTCTTATTTTCCAACTGTAGAATTACCCATTACTTGGGTTTCATTATTTCTAACCATCTGTAAGATTCCTCTTGTTTCATAACTTTATTTTCTGCTCACAACTTACTCTTTTAATTAGTTTAACCATCAAGTGACCAGGAATTATTACTTGGAAATGCACAAATAGTATCTGCTGCTTAGAAAGAGGTGTAGGAGAATTTTAACTCATTACCTCATTTCTGCATTGCAGATCAAGATGGTTCTGTTTGCCTATTGAATGTGCTGAGGTGTAAAATATTCTGAAGATATGTATGTACATGATGGTTACCTTTTGAATATTTCTTTAACGTTTGGCCAAATATGAAGCTTTTCCTCAAGGATTTTTTATTCCAATAAAATGACAGTAATAGGACCTGAATACTGGAAACAGCAGATTATTCTAGCAGGCTTCCAAGGGCTGCATAGACATGTTTCTCAGTTGTTACAGATGTAAATGATGGCTCTGTGCTTCTCAGAGATTTGTGTATTTGAACCACTGAGTGTTCTACAGGAATGAGAGATTCACAATACAGTTCTAAAATCTTGCAGAAAATACAATTTTCCATTAAATTTCATGGTTTTTTCCAGAAGAGCTCGTTTCTTAAATGGGGGGCAGGTTGAGAGAATAAATAGTGAAAGGGAGCATTAAGACCTCTTTAGAAAGTTAGACTTCACAGAATCAAATACACATTAGTAAAACTTTAAATTGGCTTCATTAACTTCTCTAAATTATGCATGCATTAATGGGATTCTTATTATTAATTCATGCAATTGTTTATACTACTTTTTTGATAGGGCTTTATTTATTTATTTATTTATTTATTCCTACTATTCCAGCATTGATGAGACTCATTAAATGTAATGGCATTTGGCAATTTATCACACGGATTAAAAGACCTTTCCAGATCACCTCTACTCACCCTTTCTTTTGGATGACATTTTTGGCATATATCTGGGAGGCAATGAATTGCACAATTTTCTTGTATGCAGCATTTCAAAACCTGCATGCCTGAGCAACATAGTTGAGTTTTTAACCATCATTCTTTCATTTTCTCACATTTATTCTTATTTTAAAAGAACTCTTTCAGACTTTTGTGTCTGAAAAAATATGGTTAAAAATACATAGAGAAGTATAACAGCTTTTTTAAAGTCAATAATGGGCTTTACCTGACTGTATTTTATCAACTACATTCAAAAGGTGCTGTAGAAGAGCTTTTCAAATACTAAAAAGCTCTATTATTTAACACCATTGTAACATCAGCAATATGTAGAATAATGTATTCCCAGCAGTGCATAATGAGGCTGTAAATTCCTTCGAGGGTTCTGGCAACATTATGAACCACCAGAGCAAACTTGGATTTTTTTTCTTTTAGTCATCAGAGTCAGAGCAATCAATTTATGCAGCTTTTGAAGCAGATTACCCCTTCAGAGCATGGTGGGACAGCAATCAAAGTGTTGCAGACCCCAGCCAGGCTGGATGGCAAGCGAGCAGTGCAGGGGATGGGAGATAGGAAAGAATAATCCAAAGTCCTGTTGCTTCTGAAGTGTAAACCACTGAGTGAAAGGGTGTCATATAGATATTTTTTTTTCAAAGGCTCGGCTGTAATAGTTTCTTACTGAAAGTCAACTTCTAATTAAAGAGTGTCCATTTCAGATGTATTCCTGTGCTCACAGGCAGCAGTCCTGAGCAGTAGGTTAATACAAGATTATGTGGGGAAGTTAGCAGTTGCTCTGCATAAAGATATATACACCTCAGGGTGTGTTTGTCCTTCTGTTACGAGCTGCATCTTAATGTTTTTTTCTATTACTTGTGATTTGAGAATTGCTTAGGCCAGCAAACATTCATCAGTAATTGCATAAAAATAAAATTTACAAGGTGATCTGTAGAAGGGTAGTAAAAATGATGAGGGTTACTTATGAGGAATGAAAGAGTGGCAGAGGATGATGAATGTTTTGAAGTTTTTAAAGATCTAATTATTTTTCTGCCTCTATAGTTTTTGCCCCTTCCTTTCCATCCAGCATTACCAGGGTAGTAAAGGACATCATACCTGCACCAACTTAGTGTCAGCCACACGATGATGACCTGAACTGCTGAGTCTGTGACTGTCCAAGGCTTTAGATTTTATTTTGGAGTTGTCACATGAACAGGATTTCTAAAACATGTCCTTGAATTGCAGTTTCCTTATGAACATCTTGTTCCTATGAGTATGTTTCTTTGCTCCCTGAAACTTCCTGGGTTTGCGCTCTGGCTCCGCCTGAAACAGGAGGGATTTTCCTGCCAAATCCCTGTGATTTCTTTAGTTGGAGAAATGATGGAAAAGCTTGGTGGCATGTTCCTCTCTTCTTGTCCACTTGTTATGCAAATATGTGCTTTCTGGGATAGTCCAAGCCTGAGGAAGGAGGGAAGTTGCTTGCTGGTGTGGGGAAGGGCTAACCCGTGACTTTGGCTGAAAGCTGTGTTAGCCCCTAGTTATTGTTCAGCCCCAGCTGGATGGGCTGAATTGCTTCTGACAGATGTGCAGTGATCAACCACAGTGAGCTTGCCCAGCTCTGGAAAGGACACAGAGCCAAGAATGGAGGAGTTAAGTTTCAAAGAACTGTTGTCTGCATAATTTTCAAAGTACTGTCCACACAATTGTAACTTGTTTGAATTTGTACCATATCAGATCTCCTTCATGGGAAATCACAAACATTGGCTGGAGGCATTTTCAACAAAGGAACTTCATAGACGCTTTAAATATACCTCTGATGCATTCTTCACAATAGATACATCAACGTCACCCTGCACCAGTTCCTATCCATCTGCCTAAAAGAGAGAACAACCTTGTCCTCTGTGCAGCACGCAAACTTCTCTGTTTATAAAACCTGTTTGGTTCGTAACTGTGAACAGCCTGGCAGGTACTTTCTCCTAATCCCTGGGGCGGTGGAGAGGAAAGATTCAGTCGTCACTATTGTGCAGAATTATCTCAGACACAATAGATTTTCCTCATGACAAATCACACATAATCTCCATAGCAACCTCACATAATTATGCACAAGATTTCAATGTAGCAACACAAATAAGTGTGGCAGGAATTGTAAAGAATAGTTATATAGTGTGAGACAGATGTGGGAGTAGATGATGTATAGAAGACTGAAACACAACAGTTTTCAGATGTAAAAAATGAAGAAAAAGACACAAAGATTTCCTACTTTGTATTTTGGAGAGTGGTGATTAGTCAGTACATTATCAGGAAATTGGAGATGATGGGCTCAAATATCTTCTCACAATATAGAAGTTCCTGATAGTACCACAACAGTTTGAGGAATGCCAGCAGCATTTTTATCCCACTTTCATAGGACTATTACAGCTATAAAAATGATCTCTGAGTTGTGAATTGGCATGCAAGAGTTAAAGGTAGCAGGGTTTGGTTATCGGGGTTTTTCCCCAAATTTTGTTTCAGTCTGTGTACAGATTTATTAAAAGGAGTTTAAAAATTTTATGGGCAGTTTTGTCAACATCCTGATTTATCTATCTACATTTATATAATCTATGTCTAATCAATCAATCAATCAATTTGTTATCTATCTGTTCTTTGGAATTCAAAAGCTGCTGATATCTTCCACATGAGCAAATTTCTATGAAAGAAGGACTTTCACAGCTTTTGTTTTCCAAACTGCTCAAGGATTTAGGGAGAAAATGGGGCAACAATTTTTAAAATATTTTTATGCCTCATGCATTGTTTTTTATTTCTCCCAATGCTCCTGTACAGAATCTCCTTTGTACAGAATCCTAAATTAACAGCCAACCCACCTGTGAATACATTAGCAGTGGAAATGCAACACACAGATTATATATTCTGCTTATGTATTCCCATGCTGATGAACCCAATGATCCCATTGTTGGAGCCTGTCCATCTCAGAAGTGGGAGCATCTCAGAGGCCCTGAGTACTCTGAGCTTCAATGGTGTTCAAGGATACCCAGCAGCAGATTCAATAATTACATTCACGCTTCAAGGGCAATAATTCTGTGTCAAGATACATCTATGATTAAATCATTCTGATGGTGATTTTAATTATCATGGCCTGATTCAGAGCACCACATTTAACCTGGCTCTTTTGAACTCATTCAGGCTGTCTCCAGCTGATTTTGACTAATGTCATAAAAACACTGATATAATTACATTAATTAAAAGTTCAGCTAAAAATGTGGGAGAAAAAGATATACTAAACCAATCAATACAATTTCATTCAACTATTTGTATTCAGCTAATGTTACGTGCTTTATTCAAATTCAAAGATTTATTTCAATCCAGAACAAATTTAAGCCATAGGAATGGATAACTTCTTACTTTAAGTATTTTATGCAACTTCATTTCAAGTGTATCTTCCTCAAGTACCAGATCCCATGGATAGCAGAGATAGGTTTGGTATTGCTAATGGTAGTTTTGGTTTTGCTAATTTGCCTTATTGAAGACTCCCAGTTTTGTTCATAGATGAGAAAAGATAGACCAAGAACTGACCATCATTCCTAATCCATGAGGGTTTTTCTCCCTGCAGCATTAATAATTTTTAGTCAGAATAATTTTTAATGTGACATGAAACTCCCAAGACATGTCTCTGCCCTTGTACCTTCTAGAGATATCATCTTTTCCTCTCTGCATCTCCTGGGTCTTTCCTTAGCTTAAAAACTAAAACTCTTGTCTTCCAAGAGCTGGTAAATATCTTCACTGTCCTTCCTGGCTGATGGCAGGCAGTGGGCCATCGTTTTGGGCACCTCAGGAACAAATTAGGGCAAAACTCTGTGTATTGTGATTTCCTCCTGGGAAACAAAAGGTTTGTAGGAAGTGTGTAGTTCAGAGGGGAATGGCCTTGGCTTGCTAATGATGAGCTCTGCTAAATCTAAGCAAGATTTTTCCCAGGAGTCTCTGGGTTTTAAGTCCACTGACTTGCACTAATGTGAATTAGTTGTTTTGAATCCTCTTTAATAGAGCATTCAAGATTATATTACCTTCTATTTGTAATCTGTGTCACTGCTATTCAATTGGTTTATTAATGTTAGGTATTAATGAGTTTTAGATTTTTTTCTTGCATTCAATATATCACTTTTTCTTGCAGTACAATTAAAATCCTTTTCAAATGAAGCAAAGGTGACTACGAGAAAATAACTTAAAGTTTGACTGAGATTTTCTAGAAAAAAGGAAGCAAGCACTGCATCCTGTTGAGATCTATTAACATTTCCTACCACAAGATGTTCTGTCTGCTAATATAAAGCATAATAAGATGATTTGTCAGTAGATATATGCTGAACTTCTTATTCCACTCTCAGTCCATTTTATTTGCATATAAAGTGGCACATTTACACTCAACAATAACTAGTCCTGAAGGAATGATATTTAAGGGGAGAATATAATTAATCTATTCAGGTCATAAACATTTTCTTCAGGGCAATGGGCAACCATCTAAGACAACATTCATAATCATTCATGGACATTACTAAAACACTTTAGAATGAGTTGGCAAAGCTGAGGATGGGCAAAATATTACCATTTTCTTCCAAGGACATCTTTATGTTTGTCTTATGCAGCTTTTTGAGGATTATATTAATGAAAAAATCCTTTCTATTTTTTGTATTTGGCTTTGTGTTGATGCTGCATTGTGTTCCACAGAGTGCTTAAACATGATGCAGGTATCATTCCTATCATTTTATGTCAGAACTCAAAAAAGCATACAGGAATTTTGCTATTTTTCAAATATCATGACCACCTTAAATGGAAAATAGTTACAGAGCTCCTCAGCAGCTCTAAAAGTTTTCAGCAGGTCTGCCAAATAAGAAGGCATTTTTCAAGTACATTTCCATGCTACTTTATCTTGGGCGTCTTGGCACATATTTTTATAAACTTCAACTATTTCAGAATTCTTTGAAAGCTACCTGGATGGAAGAGGAGAAGGAGGAGAGGAGGAAATTTGCCAGTGTTTAAAGGAACACTCTGGTCTGCTGAATATTGTACCCTCTGTAGCACCATGCAGGATTCTGCTGTCCACTGAGTGCATTAACTGAAGGGGCAAGGAGGGTTGGTACCAAATGAAATTCAGAGGATGATGGTGGGTTAATATGCAAACGCTGTGTGAGAAAACATGGGGGAGCCTGTTTCAGCTCATTGTGCACTCATTGTGACATAGTAAATTTAAAAAATGAAAGATAAAAGGAAAACAATCCTAAGCAGTCACAAAAGCCCACAGTCAATAAAGCATTTGCTACACCACTCTATTGCTGTGGCATAGGCTCAAGCCTGTCTGCTCAGCTCCCTCTAATGCCAATGCATGTTTTTAAGGCAGCTTTATGAAATAAATGTAAAATTTATTAAAATTTAAAATATATTTTTGAAATGAATTTTATTTTACTAGGCACAAAAGGGCCAAAAGATAATGTTTAAGCCTAGAAAGGGAGTATGCTGAGACATTTTTCAGGCATTGGTATTACTCTGTGATGAACTGGCTTAACCACACACAGATGTCACAGAAAAGTAACAGTCACAAGAGTGAACCTGAAATAACTGGCAATTACTGATCATGGTACAATGCAAACCTTTCTTATGTTGATTAACTGTAACTAATTTATGTGAGTTTATCATCTTGATAATTGATTTTAGCTATTTTGTGGATGCTGCTAAAGAAAACAACAGCCCACATTTACCAGGCAGGAACATTCAGCTATTGCAGATGCAGCGAGCAATTCAATTTGGTCTTTAAAGTCCAGATTTGCTTTAATCTCAGCTTTAATTCATTCCCAACAAATTCAAACTGCTCATAGAGCAGTGTCAAAGGACTGGCCACAGCAGATGATCAATTTGTCATGCTCTTATTATCACTGCACTTCAACTTGGAGGAGAGCAGAGTTTGGTTTGAGCTTGATAGGCAGAGGAACCAAAAGCTGCATATCTCTGTCATGAGGCAGATGTGTCGGTGCCAGAGTGTGCATTTTGCTCTCAGAGAGAGGGAAAAAACTATGCAGCCACCCTGCATGATTCACAGCATTTTCCTCGAGATTGGATTTTTAATAGGCAGACATCTAATTGGCCAAGCAGACGGCTGCTCAGACAAAAATGAGAAGGCTGTAGGGGCAGAGCTGTCTTTCTGAAGGCCACACAACTATTTGGGATTCAGGCCTTCTCTGAAAATGTGTTTCTAATTTTGTCATATCTGTGGGAAAGAAATTCTGAGCCTTGGCAGGATGGAGCGAAATGTTTTACTTTTCATATATATATATAT
>VWZV01008326.1:1931-42071 GCA_013397155.1 Irena cyanogastra
CTCTCTCATGTCTCCACAGAGTGAGAATGTGCAGACTGTTCCTTTGGAAAGGCCCTGTTGTAAATTAGCACATACCTTCACTTTGGGGGGGAAAAATAAAGCCCACCCATATTCTTAGAATTAAGGCATCAAATGGCTTCTCATAGTAGAGAAGAAAGCTAATGTAGAAAAACATAATCACTGATGAATTAATGTCTGATACCTTGATTATTTTGCCATATTGGAAATGATTGGGACACAAAGAATGCAGTGATCAGAAATAAATACTTGACATCATTCCATACTTCCTACAGAAGTTTGCTTTGGTTACAAAAATTAACTAAATTATACAAATTTATTAGATCAATGAGTCTTACAGAATGCACAAATAATAACTCCATTACAGCTATAATAACTGGCATTTACCCAGAGTATAATTAATAAAGGCATTATCTTTGGGCAATAAAAACTCCAAGAGATGGAAGCATTTTAAGATTACACTACCTTCTAAAATCTTGTGCATTATTCTTCCTTGGAAAAAGCGCCACAGTCTCTTTCATGTGAGGAAAGTCTTAGCAGGTCATTGCTTCATCTCATTTTTAATAGTGTGAACAGACTGAACTTCTTGTATAGAGCAATTTTCTGGTATCAGAGCATTTTCCTGTTTTGCTCCAATACCCTTATCCAATTCTTAGAGTATTTTTAAATTATCAAGTATGATACTCCACTATTAGGCACAACTACAAACAGAATTTTCTTTAATTCATAAATGCTTTTTAAATATAGTCTCTACATCTATATATATTTTTTTCTCCTCTAGCATTCATGCTGGCAAGAGCTTCCAGAACGACTGTCTAGCTTTTTTTGCGTATGGCAAAAGAAAATTTGGAGGACAATTTAGCAGTGAAATAGTTGGTTATCCAGAAATTTCTGTGTGTGTGTGTGACTGGCCAAAAAAGATAAAACTACTTCTTAAAATGTTGAGAAGCACTGCAATGGAACCTGGCATCAAAAACTTATCAGAGTGAATAACCAGCATTTCAGAACTAAATGAAGACTGACTGACAAAGTAAAAATATCCCATGCAGAATTTTGGCCAGCAATTGGACCTTCTTCTACATCATATTGATAACCATCGATCACTGTGATGTCAGTAGAGAATATAAATTGTACAGACAGAAAATATAAATACAATCAAAGCAGCTAGGAAAATATTCTTTACATTTTCTTGGAGCAAAAAGGGTTCCACAAAAACTAAGCTAGGATAAGATGTGAGACTAGAAAGACATTTGGAGGGGAATACACAAGTTAACATCAAAGGGCTGTGCAAAAGTGAGTCGTTGGCCTTTGACCAGCTCACCATTCCACAGCTGAAAAGACCAGAACCTCAGACTTCTTTCAGCAACACTTAAATGATTTAATGGAAAAAGGTCAGCTGGAGAGATGCAAAGCAAGCGCTGTTACTCTCTCCAAGGATGAAGGAAAAGTTGTGGAAAGATAGTAACAAGTTTGAGCTACATGCAACATGCTATCTCCTCTCCAAAGTTATTAAGCCTTTAATCTACAAGGTTATTAAGTTTCCAACACACTTAATATCCATTCAAGAGTGAAGTTTTACTATGAATAATAAACATAAAATTAGACATCCTGCAAAATAATTAATACCTTCCCATTTGGCCTCCCACCTTACAGAAAGCATGTAATTGCCCAGAAGGTGGATTTGTGTGTTTGACTCATTATTTTCATGAGAAATACTGATAGCAGACCCTTCATTGCTTAGAATGTTATGTACTGAAAGACAAGTTCAAAAGGTAAGACAGCTATGCAAATTATACTCTTCAAATACCAGAGATATTTTCACTTTAATTTTTCTGTAAAGATACTTTTGATCTGCTGCATTAAAATCACACTAAACACAACAAGTTGAGACATACTGTAGACTTTGTGTAACTAAATCTACAATGAAGTCTCTAGGTTTATTTTAACAAATTTCCACCAAAGAAGAATTTTCAGTGCTAGACTTACTTACTATAAAACAAAATAATTACATTTTAATAATGTGTTAGTTATTAGCACAGGTAGATTTTTTTAAAGCATCATGTTTAGAATTTTCTGAAAGTCATTGCACATTGCTTAAAACTGTTCTATATCTACTTGAGTAGTGGTTTCTCTACATTTAATTACACTCCCTTCATGAATTCAGGAGAGTCTCTAGCCTCAGTAGGCATGGGATGATCTCATATAAGAACTTGATAATGTACTTTTGTACATTGATTTCCATAGTTGCTGCATAGAAATATAATTTTCTACAGTTATGAGAATCTGGCGCTCACTAATGTATTTCAAAATTGACCAGGTCATTTGTTCTCTCTATCTCAAAAGCATTGGATACAGGGATAGGCATTTAGTGAGAGGAAACCCATTAAAATGAATGGAAAACCTTATTTTATGAAAACCATAAGGAGATGCTTTCCAGATTCCTACTGCAATTAATTTAATTTCATACAAAACCAAAACTTTTAATAAATCATTTAATAATCAATGTCAGTATTTTCTTTTCTACACAGCATTGTTTTTTGATTTTTTTGTTTTGTTTTTGGTGTTGGGTTTTTTTTGTTTTTGTTTAGGTCTTTATGTACCTGCACAGAAATATCCTAATGTAAAGGAAGATGCAAAAAGGAAAAAAAAAATTCCATGAAAACACGTATCAGATGTTTAAATTTTTTTTCATCAGGGGAATGTTGTATATAAAGGAATTTGTATATAAAGATGAAGCAGGGGCTGAAGCAGTGTTTTCCTTTTAAACAAAAGTGTGTATTTCCTATTTCCTTTTTAAAATCAAATTACCAATGGACAGCAAATGCAATTCACTGAACATCTGTTGTTCTTCTTTTAGATCAAATTGTTTAAATAGAGAAAGTTATTCTGTATGTGGCAAAGCAGGGGGAGCAGATGTAAATCAGCAGGAGTGGCTTTTCAGCAAGAATATATTTTAAGATGGACAACTCCTGTTGCCCTATCCTCCTTTTATTATCATGCTCCATATGATAGGAGATTATTTGCTGGACTCATCCTTGTGCCAAATTTTGGCTGTATTTAACTTTAAAACACGGGCTAGGGCCAGTGCACTTCTGAAATTCTTTGCTTCAGGACAATGCTAGAGCTCTGTACTCAGTAGTTACTGTAATTAGAAATTCATTCAACACATTTTAACTCAAGCATAGTGAAATCATTCTTTATGTATACTCATTTGCAAGTATGAAAAAACCTAATATTGTAGGCCTGTTTGTTCTTTCTTCTTAAAAGTGCTTAAACCGGAGGTATTTACATTGCTGACCTTTAAATACCTAGCCCTAAATACTTAATTTCAGAGACTAATTTTCCTGAACTATTTGTCTAGCCAGCCAAAAGACCTGTACATGGAAGTTTTACCTTAAAGATCCCTGACCTAATCCAGTCAAAGTGTCCACTTTGGAGAGATTACTGGAGTCCAGACAAACCATGGAAGACATAGAGAATGGGACTCCAAGGTGACACCTTTGCTCTACAGTGTGCACTGTGACATGAGAAAGCAGCTGCAAGTACCAGAGTTTCAAGGTCATTCTGTCTTCAAGTCTCTTTTATTTTTCATAGTTGGAGTGTTCTGATTTAGTTTCTTCCTAGCAGAAGGAGCACCATCTACTTTCCATCGTGGTAATATTCCTTGGCAGAGTAGTAGACAACACATTATTTTAGTTCATTAATATTTATGTTTGAGGGTCTTATTTAAAGTACATCTTTGTGAAGCTGTTTAGACTTGCATCCAGAAAATATTTTTAATTTAAATCCAGTTCTTTCTTAGAATATAAACACTCTTCTTTCTACAAAGTACATAAACTGCATAAAAAAAGGCCTTTTTCACCGCTGATATTTCTTGTTTTAATATATTTTTCATCCTTATGAATAAAATTAATATGGCGTACCATATGTTAGCTGCTAGCTGTAGGCTAAGAAATGCCCTCATGTCCCATAGAGACATATTTTCAAAAAACGTAATGGAGAACCTTGCAGGTTTTAGACCTGAGATTCACAGTGTTCATGACTGACCTTTCAAGCTGAAAACTAGATCTTTCTTTGCTTAATATCACAAATGGGGTCCTGACCTTTCTTTACGTTGTCTTCATTCAATCTACAAAACTATATTTTCCATTTTAATGATGGGCTTGTTCTCAACAAATAATCAAAGGAGTCAAATAATGAAAGAATGAGTTGAAAATTAAAACAGGGCTTCTGCAGGTCAGGATAGAGGCTGTGTTGTACCAAACAAGGGAGATGAAGCTCCAGCTTCATATCATACTTCCATCAAACTTAAGTTACAAGTCTTCAGTTTTCTTCAGTTTTTAAAGCCAAAGAAGTTGAAAAAATGTTGTTTTCAAATAAAAATGCCTTTTCGTTTATGTACTCCTTACTCCAGATTTTATTTACAGAGGCTAATAAATGCTGTTCTGTTTAAATATTTTCTTCTTGGGTAAGTGTTAGATATATGATAACAGTAATAGTCTAGCATCAAAAGTATACATTAAATAAACACAGATTTCATTTTCAAACACATAAAAATGCTTTCGATGTTTTGTCCCTCATTAGGTATTTAATCTTCTCTGGTTTAGCTAATTGTAGGTGTCCAGAGGCTTATACAAGCTTATTGACTTCTTTCTTTATCAAAGGTTCTGTAAGGACTTGTTTAAAAAGGGTGTTGATATTATACACTTAAAAGCTTTTTCTCATTTAGTAATCCTGAACATGATAGCCAGCTTTGGTTATGCAAACAAAACTCAGAGCTTTGTTTCATAATATTTTCTTCTGATTATTTTTGATAGCAAATAATAACTGCTTTCCATTTTCTCTACTCTTTATTTTACTGTGTGTTTCAATACTAAATGATACTATTACCCTTTTGCTTCTTTTCATGTTGCTGTCACATGAGGATTTGGTCTTTCTGGAAGTATTCTTAGCTGTTCTCTGGTAATACTTTTTCATACTATGCAAACAAAATAATGCTAAAATATGGAAAAAAGTTACATTTTTCTTTGCATGTTTTTTAGAATAGGAACAACAGATATCAAAGAAAGAAGGGCAAAGACACCCAAAGTATCTTGTAATTCAGTCTACTGTTCCAAGGCCAAACCAATCATCCTTAAAAACATTCTTCATGTATGCTCTTTTAAATTGTTTTTGCGGAATTTGCAATGACATTAATTTTCCCTTTGCCAGTAAACACACCAATTGTCTAGGTATTTATAAAAAATAATAATATTTTCCTGCTCCTTGACTTTCTGCTCTTTAATTCTTATGCATTGCTCTCTGGAATTGAGTAAGAACCATGATCTGTTTGTAGTGGAAGTGGAGATGAAGTAAGGAATATTACTTCTTTTTTAGAAAACCAAAGACGTAAACCCCAAACTGATTTTATGCTTGTACTTGCAATGGGACAGCCCACAACAACATGCTTCTCACTTATATTGACAACTTCTTAAGAATCCTAATTTTTCCTCTCCCCATCCATCCACTTCACAGTAAGACCAGTGGACATGGCATGAGAAAGACTGAGAGCACCAGGGATGAGCCTTCTTCATCACCTGCAGACTGAGATAACTGGAAGCCCAGCATGGGGCCCTTCCCATACCACCTTCTCCACAGAATGGCTTCCAGATAAGTAGGACTCTTGCAAAATGAATTGTGGTGGGCACAAAGAAGTAAATGCTCTTATACTGGGGCAAAAAGGTATTGGAAGATGAAAAAGCTGATGCATGCAAGCTTTTCTTCAGGGACACCTCCTAAATGAGTCATTGAACAGGTCTGGCAGCCAGGACATGAAAAGCAGCAAAATCCTGGCAGAGGGAGAAGACTTCAGCTTCCTCCCCTCTGCCTCTCCCCACCACTCCCTTCTCTCTCTTGGCTCCAAAGGAGAAATCCAGGCCTGACTTGAGAGGGCCTGGGACACAGGGACTGTGTGGCCCTTCCTCCAGACAACAAAGTATGCCACATCCCAGAACTGTGAGCTACACTGTCCACCCACAAGGGATGCCACCGAAGTATTCCTGGGCAGCTGTCAGCAATTAATCTTGTCAATGGCCACCCACATCCAGTGGTGTTGTCTGGTGGCCCTGGATGCAACCACACTGAGTTGTCTTGACAGAATCATGATTTACTTGGTGATACTACAGCCCAGTGATTGCAGCTGCAGTCCTCCCTCAGCATTGTCCTCGTGCATGTCTCTCTCTCCCTCTTTTCATAAAAGCAAGTGGGCCACTAAAGTGTGTAATCTCCTTTTCATCACTTCCCTCACCAAGAGATGTTTGTCTGTTGTCCTGGCCATGCTCTGGGGCTTTTCCCATTCCACAGCAGTCTGTTACGGGATTCAGAACCGGAGTGGCTTGTGTAACCATATGGACACCACTCCGAAGTTACTGAAACTACTTGCAGCCATGCTCAAAGCCAAAACCATGCCAAAGACCTTGCTAATTTCAAAGAGGAGGTGACTGCATCCCTGTGTTCCAGAGTGCTTCTGGGACTGCTTACTACTACTGTCATAGGCTTTAGATTTTACAGGACATACTTCCAAATCAAATGTCATTAAGTGTAAATGATGAAAATAATAATGAAAATAAATACTGTATTAAGATCTCAAAGTCTTCTTTACTGACTATGCTGCCTGAACACTGAGGATATTTCAGATTATCATACTTTCCTCCTTGTGTCTTCTATGACCATATTGTAAGTACTAAAATGTCCCCTAGTTCTTAGTTCTGTTTACCAATTTGCCTTGTTAACATTGATGATGTGGTGTTATTTGAAACCACTAGTCTTATTTTAGTGCTGTCCTCACAAGCTTAGTTAATCTGTGTAGAAAGGCATTCTCTGCCTCTGCTCCTTCGTTAGAGTTTCACTCTTGTTTGAAGAAATCAAAGCCTTTCCCAGTACCATAATCTAAGTCAGACATTCATATTCTAGACATTCATTGTCTTCTCCTGGGCCTTTTTCATCTGCCACCATGGATGGCAACTAGTAAATGGCGAGTAGTGCCCAGTTGGTCCCGGTGAAGAAGGGTTCACCTCCTGAGGTTGTTCAGCAATGCCCCTCCTGGCCAATTTATCCTTGTTACTGCTTTGCCATTGTTTACACTTGGCTGATTATGCCAAATACTGTTGAATGCTTTCCAATCTAACTTATGTTTTTACCCCTGTTTCCTGAGAGACTGAGGAGGAGGCATGCCATACAGCTTTCTCTTCCCTGCTTTTAATTGACAGAAACCTTTGGTTGTAGTGTCCAAGAGCAGATAAAAGACAAAGATTGAAATGGGTTAGAAGAAAGGGGCAGGAAGCACTTAGAATCTTCCTATGGATGAAGTATCCATGCTAAGAAAATCTTTGTCATCACTGGTTGTGATGATAATCATAATCTTTGACTTTTTTTCATCTCTGAAGATTTTTCTTTACATTCTCTCCCAAAGCTTCCTTACTGCTCATGGTTTCTCTTCCACTGTGTATTAAACACAATACGTCTGTTAATCTGTTAAATATTAAGTTCTTTTGTGCTTATAACAAGTCCTGTCCTTTTGCTAGGTATCACCAGAAACCAAAATCAGTGATGACCACGCAGCCAGTTACACCACTTTGTTCTCAGTCTCACACAGGAGGCCTGACACTGTCAATCACACACACCCTTCAATATCTTTTTGTCCTCAACCTCTAAAGGAGGGTAAAGAGGGTAGATTTGATTACATATTAGGAAGAAATTCTTTACTGTGAGGGTGGTGAGGCACTGGAACTGGTTGTTCAGAGAAGTTGTGGATACCCAACCACAAAAGTGTTCAAGGCCAGGTGGAATAGGACCCTGAGCTAAGGGGAAGTTCTCTCCTCATGGCAGGGGCTTGAAACAAGACGTTCTTTAAGGCCCCTCCCAACTCAAACCTATGATTCTTTCATTCTACCTTTGCAACACAAAAACTTCTTAAACTATTCCAGGAAATTTTAAAATGCTATTATTACTTTAGTTTTTCATTCCTCTATAAAGGATTGTTTTCTTCATTGCCAGAATTCCAGAAGTCCTTACCTCTAGCTGACAAGAAGCAAATTAATAAAAGGCATACTGTTCTATATGCAGTCAAAGGGGAGAAAATGGTGAGTTAGATTTCACAGGAACTCTAGTATCTATAATGTCACACCTTCTGAATAGTACCTTTGTCAGCTTAGGTATTAAAATTATTAACCAAATTTATTAGTCCAACTGAAACCACTGCTCTATTAAACATCTTGTTCTTTTACTGCACAGTGGCTTCAATTACCTTTGAGAAGACAGTTTTGATTTCTTCTTGAACGCACAGAGATTTTTTCAAATCTTCATCTCTGAAATTCTTTACTCTACCAAGCAGATGTTAAAGTACCTTGACACCTACTTTGCTCAAGACACACTAAACAAAACCAGCTTTTTTTTTTCTGCCAGTATAATCTTTCTATGCCTATTCTAAATTCTCCATTGAATAAAATTCAAGCTGCTGCTTCTCAGCACCAAAGGTTTTGTTCTCTCTGCTAATCTAGTATCCTGAAAGTTATTCAGCCATATCTCAAGGCACTTTCTGCTCTTCCACAAATGCAAGATTTGATTAGATGTCTTTCCGTTTTCTACAGTTCCACTTTAAAAATGTGGATTATTTTAAATTTATTTAATTCCTTAAAACACTCCAATATTCTTTAAAGAATCCATCAGTGTTTTTCTTAACACACCTCATGATATCTTTAAGAAAGTGAAGAACTCCCAAAGTAGTGAAAGGGTAGTCATATGATATTTTTCCATGCATCTATAAAGAAAATGCGTAAAAATATATAATCATACATCTATTATCTGAATTATCTTAATTTTGTGCATTACATCCTTCTCAGTCTTTTGAGGCTTCTGCAAATACCATTTACTGCAATATCAGCAATATATAAAATAAATTACAAAACTTGTAGGTTATAATGATTTCGAAGTTTCAACACAATTTAAAATAATAGATTAGTATAAAGACCTGATTAAGGGTATAAACATGAGCAGAATATCTCAAGAAACAGACCATTAGACATTCTGACCATCGATATCCTATTACTATAAAAATCTTCTGAAATAAAATGCCAATTGTACCAGCTTTATTAGAACTATCAGAATCTTGTCCAAAAGCAAATAACTACAATAAATTTTGGAGTAGAAAATACAGAGATAAGATACTTGTTGAGACGTGTTGTATGACTGAAAGATGCCATGTTCGATAAATTAAATGTGAGAGATTTGGCAGCAAAAATACTGGCACCATCTAAGCTTCACACAGAGAAGAATTGTCACACTACAAGAAATTATCCCTTATTAGTGTGGAGACACATGGTGACACTACATGTGTAATAAAATGTGTGTGAAAAAAATAAAAACATGGGCAGACTAGCAGGTGTTCAGACAACCACAAATTTTTTAAGTGCTTGAGGAAGGAAGAAATTACAAGAAAAAAATTAATGGAGCTTTTACATTTTCTTTATTAAGATATGGTTAGAGAAGAGAATTATTATTCACAGTTGTTGTTTATGTTTAAATGCTTAGAAACAAAACTCAGCTCCTAAAAGTCTGTGCAGTTTATTTGAGAACACAGTAGTTATACTGATTTTTTTTTTTGGAGGGTAAGGCACTAAGAGAAGAAGTGAAGTATAAGTTGATATGGGGATGAAGGAAGAGAATTTTAGTAGAATACAATGAAAAAAAACCCAAACTGTAAAGAACCATTACATTTCAGAACAGATTCACAAAAGAATTTGACCAATTGAGACTGCTATAACTAAGAACGTGAAAGGTATCATAAATTGCAGTTCCTAATGGCACACATGAAGACCAGCACAATGTGACTGATTATTTCTTTCCCTGTTTCAAATTTCTGGGGACAAACAAAAAGATTGAACTGCAAATTTTGAGGCTGTGATGTGTTTTTCTTACTTTCATAGTCTCTGAAATTATTATTCTGACATTTATGCAAACAAAACCAAACTATCATAGTTTAGAAAACTACAACAAAAATAATTTAAAGCCCCGCTAGACAGCCTTGTCTGATACCTGTAAGAAGTGTTTATTGTAGTTTATTAAGAACTCACAGCAGCACTGTTTTTCGCAACAATCTTAATTCTGGCATGTGTTAAAAGGAGAGCACTCTCCCTGTGTCACATTTAGGATTTTTTATTATGTTCTCTTTTATATGGTGCCATTCCATTTGGCAGACTCACAAGTTTTTCAACTCGTTCACTTTCTTACCTCTCTGCCTTTGTAAATATAACTGTTCCCTACAAAATGAAAGATGCAACAGGAGAGACTGAGTAGGTGGCTCTATGTTGCTGTATTAGCACAAGTTCCCTGTTCACATTTGAGTTCAAATTCTACCATTTTGCATACTGTTTATGCATTGAATCAAACCATATTAGCTGACTGGCTCAAGTACTTGGCGAAGTACCCACATTTTTGCAAACCTCTAGGTGAGTAAACAATTGAAAACTGAAAGCAGGCCCTATGGACTATTGAGGCATTTGGGTGTGTCCAAAGAAAGGCAACAAAGATAGTGAATGGGCTGGAACATAAATCCTCTGAGGAGCAGCTGAGAGAGCTGGACTGTTGAGCCTGGAGAAAACAAGGCTAAGGGAAGCATTATCACTCTCTACAACTGCCCAAAAGGAAGTTGTACCACTACCTAAAAGAAATGTGTAGCAAGGTGGGGGTTGGCCTCTTCTCCCAGGCAACTAGTGATAGAACAAAGGGGAACAGCCTCAGCTTGTGCCAAGGGAGGTTCAGGCTAGACATCGGGAAAAATTCTTTGTGGAACAGGCTCCCTAGGGGAGTGGTGGAGTCACCATCCCTGGAAGTATTCAAAAAATAAGTAGACATGGAACTTTGTGATGTAGTTTAGTGGGCATGGTGGTACTCGGTCAAAGGTTGGACTTGATGATCTTCAAGGTCTTTTCCAGCCTTAATGATTCCACGAAAAGTCTGGCACTAGGACAGGTTGAAATGTACAGCTGCAACTCAGGGAATGTAGCACAGAGAGATGGGAATGATTGAGAACCTAGAAGTAGGAAATCAACAACTCTCAAAGCAGTGGGGACACAACAAGATGTGGTCGGGACTAGGAAGGTAATCTGAGGAGTTGAAGAAGGATTGATGAGGTAGAATGTGGAGTTGAGAGAAAGACTATAAGCAGAAGACAGTTGAAAGGAAGAGATATGTAGATTGGAAGAAATCCAGCAAGAAGGAGAGTTTTCCGTGCCAGAAAAATGGGACTGGGAAGAGAATCAAGTGCAGGAAAGAGATAGGAATGGTTCTGGCTTCAAGTTAGAGAACACACAAAAAAAGAAAAGAGAACAGGCTTTGAGTGAATGGGCAGAAACATATGTATTCACAAGAGATATCTTTTCTGAAAGCCTTCAGTGGAACTGTCATGGCTTGAGCCTCATTCAGCTTAATCCTGGTAGTGTTTAGAATGATAATATTCAGGTTTAATCTTGCAAGTTTCCTATAATCAGAATGTCTAAAAGTCAATAACAAATCAGATGTACAACTCTCTGTTTGTTATTAATAAATGACTGTATCATGAAGTTCTTTTTAAAAATCTATTTAATATGTTTAAACAGAAACTGCAAAAACAGAATGTTGCACAATCTGCTTTGCTATACTCTTGGCCAGAGGTAAATAAAATCTCATATTGAAGTGGTTCAGTTCTAGCAACAGAACTCTGGTGGCTACACAGTAAATGCTAGTATGCATCATAAATGTTTCCTTTAACTCTGCTGCAAAATGCATGGCTCCGTGTGAACAGCATGGTAACAGAGGTACAACTAAATACTGATTTAATCTCTCAGCTGGCCAAAGAAGAGTCATAACTGCTTTTACAATTTTCTGTCCCTGAGGTCATATCCCGGGTGGAACAGCCAAGGATGATTATATTATTCATTACACTTCTAATAGGTGTAACTTCCTCCTTCTCTCTTATGTAGAAAAGTTATATATAATATTTTTGTCATTATTGTCTTAGGAGGAAGGAAATGAAGTAATTCCCTACACTGACAACATCGGGAATCTTAATCTAGCCTTTCCAAAAGAACGTTAAGGACAGAAGCTGTTAAAAATCACCTCTTCTATCTGCACATGAAAGGAATGAAGATTGGTTTTGTACCTATCTAATCATAAAGGTAGATATGTGGTTTTAAAATTATGATTATGATCTTAATAAATTGATGAACTGATTGAAATAAATTGATGAATTGATGATAAGCATCATGCTTTTTTTTTTTTTTTGGTGTTGTATCTGTTCAGTTTACAAATAATAAATGTTCTTGTAATTCTGCCAAACTTGCATACTCATTCTGAAATGTCACACTGTGGGCTTTCTCATGTGTGAGACCTGGCACAAAAGTGACTTGAAGTTAGAAGGAATATATCCATTGAAATATACTCAACAGGCTTAAGACTAGACTTACAGGTTCCAGTGACAAAATTTTAAATACCTGTAATTTCAATTACTTATATAGGTTTAAATAATCCCAGATATTCACAGCGTAACATGAATTAACTTTGTGTCACAATAGACAAGATAAATATCAAATATGAGTATGCTCATTTCCCTGATCCAATTAGATCTCAATGAGCTGTCCAAGTGTCCAGAATGAACACAGAAAAATAGTCTGACATACAGGACAGATGACAGAGTGCTGGTGTGACACATGACCTAGCTGTAAACAAGCATCAGAACACACTTAGCCACAGACACAAGATCCAGTAAAAACCACTGTGCTTTGTATGTCAGAGATTTAACTCCCCTGAGCATCGGGCCGGAATGATGCCATTATCCTCAGAGCTCCCTTGGCTGTCCTCACACAGCACTGCAGCCTAGGGTGCCATCCAGGCCATAGCCCCTGTGTACAGGGTTTATAATCATAGAAAAAACTACATGTGGAGGGCAGAGGAAATGACAAAATGCTAATATATCTGACTTTATCTTCTAATTTCCATCACTGAATTTACAAACCAGATACTTAACTTGCGCTTATTAAAAACACATAAAAACCAGCTTTGACATTGAAATAAGCATTAGTTTCTAATATGTGGAAATCAGATGCACAGAGTAAGTGTGCTGTTTTTACAGTCTAATTTTAATTACAAATCTCTCTTACAACAGTTTCCAGGACTCTGTATTGCTAATACAATTACCAATATCCTAAAAATGGTTAGGTAAAACAACATAACTATTGTCAATGTAATCCTATGGTAACATTAGGGAATCCAGAACTGAAATTTTAGAACAAGCTTCTATCCTTAATCAGGAAAAAACCTCTCAATGAACACTTTGTAGTGTTACGTCTCATTAGTTAAATTCACATCACCATTTTTTGTTAATTACATTTTCAATATTCTCCATCTCTTTCAGTCTGTGATGACATCACAGGGAGATGGGTCTCCAGCTAGGATATTATCAACCTAAAATCCAAACCCAGCTCAATAGCAAGACTGCTCATACAATTAGCAGGCTGTAAAACTGCTTTTCACAAGGACTAAGCCCTTCTCTTTCAGCTCTTTTTCTCTTCCAACCATATCAGGAGTCCCAGTCTACCAGGTTCCTACCTCTTGGGTCTGCCCCAAGCTCTATGCACTAGCACCCCAGTCCCCTTCCTCTCAAGCTGCTTCCTTAAAATCCCCATGTCTCTTTCTTTCTTTCTTTTCAGAGGAATGAGGCAAAGAAATTCCTTCTGAGGTTAGCAGGATTAATAGAACAACATAAGAAAAAAAATTCCTTTTTTTGACTGATTGAAATTAAAGAAAATTTGTTATTTGTTACAATTTAGAATTCATGGGTGTTTTTAAAAAAATTTTGTGTCTTCTATTGTCCGTTTTGTCCTGCTTCCAAAATAAAATTAATCAAATCCTGTTAAGATTTTTTAAGTATTTTAATGCACCTTCCCATTAGTTTCCTTCTTTCAGCACCCTCTGACTCCTTGCCTTGCAATCATAAAAGTACCAGGAAGATAGTTTAGCTGAAAACTGAAGGGTTTTTAATTTCTGGCATTGCATTGCAAACTAACATTGTAGAAAATTACACTACCTCTGGGGTAAACAATCAAGCTAATCAAACTAAAATATTTGAAATGTTTCCCATAGACATCTTGATGGCCTCTAGTGTGAATTTTCAATTCTAAAAGCAGGAGGCTAAAGCAAGCTGTTTTATTATACAGAAAAAAAAAAAAAAAGAAAGGAAGATATCAGTGAATTAAAGATTTATTTTCTCTCTTCACCACACATGAAGATCCAATCCAAAATATTTGGAAGTGGAAGCAGCCAAAACCAAGCAGTCATCCAGATACACACACTAGCAGGTAATGATCTCGTACACAGGTTTATTATTTAATGGTTCCATACTTCAACCAGAGACACTGTATAGCCAACAGTGTTTTTAATGCCACCAGTTCATGTCTTCTTCTTCAGTCACTAGAGTGCCATTCAGCTGTAGCTCCATTCATCAAGAAAGACAGAGGAATCATTCACTAAGGGCAGAGAAACATACACTATTACTCCTTCATGTGAGGGGAAAGTGGAAAGAAGGAATTTTTTTGCAAACTCTTCTCTTAAACATGATCTGTTGTTGATAAGTAGCTGCAGCAACAATAGACTTGGATCAAATGTGGTCCAGCCACTGAAACTGGGAACATAAAAGAATTAACAACTTTTATTTTTAACATAAAAAGAGAAGAGACAGATTAAATAGGCAATAAATTGAAATAATACTCAGGGAACTGAGTCATATGCAAAGATAGTGCATGACAAGATATAAGAGAGAGCTGATATCTACTCTCTGAGCTTTCATTTTTAATAAACAATCTCCATTTTCTGAAGTACATTGTGGGATAGTTGCTGTGGCAAATAGGGAGTTAGCCTGCTCTGCGACAAAAAGACAGAAGTTCCAGACTTGGCGGCTAAATGCATCACATCCCAGACAAAAATGCGAAGATTTCATAATCATCTGAATTGCACAACTTCTGGTGTGCAATTTTCTCATAGCTTGCCCTTTCATTGAAAGAAAATGTTCTTATTTTTTCTTTCCCAAAAATACAACATGTAGTGTAAACCACGGTAGTGCCAATCCCTTCACCCAGATTTATCCTAAAATGTTTTCTGCCAACTGTAGAAACAGGGAAAACAACTGTAGTGTCTCACTGAATATAGCAGTTCTCAAGGTCATGAGAGAATGTAGAAATTGGCAAAATTTGCAGTTTTATTAAGCAGGTAGGAAAAACTGTAACTGAGAGCAAGGTACTTTTGAAAAATCTTGTTTAGTCCTCTCCTCTTCTAAAAAAATATCTCTCTCCATGCTTCAAAATACAATTTTCTACCACAGTCACTGAAACAAATCAGATATTTTGTTTCAGGTTCTTTCCCTTTGTAGTGGCTGCCATTAAGTGAGGATAGACGGTGCCTTGGGAGACAGCAGTTAACAATCTCAAATGTTCTACTAATACCCATTGTCACAAAGATCTAGCTAACAGTGAAGACAAAGTCTGTATATGTTGGATACACAACTTCAGAAACTTCTGCTTTTACTGTTTCCTCCTCTGAGTTTTCCACCAGTTCCCATTATTTTCTAACTCCATGGTAATCTGAAAGCCAGCCCAGCATAAAATTAATTCCTTTAAATAAAAAACCCAAAATTTTAAACTAAGCATTTCTTTGTTGTCTTTTTGCAGAATCAGATGACTGCAAATGCTGACGAGAAATGCAGTATGAAGCTGGAGTGGACAAATAGAATCCCAGCAATGCCAGCAGAGATTAGTTTAAAAATTATGTTACAGCCTTATACACTTTCTTGAAGTCCTCCAAATTAAATGTCTGATACAGTTTAACTTAAATACTCTATCATTTATTCATTCCTGTGGCTATAAAGTGTTATGTAAGCAAAGACTCCAACTGGGATGAAGAATATGGGTTAAAAATATGCAGGTATAGATTGATTAGCTGAAGAAGAAACAGACCAATAGTACTAGGAAAGCATTAACATACCTATGTGGATTTCGTTTATTTGGAACAGAAAAGACAAAGTTGTGCAGTTTACTTTTTAAAGAAAAAATAGTGTGAGTTATTAATTCTGTAAAAAACAGCAAGAAAACAAGCTGATGTACTCTGTACCATATGTTCAATGACCAGTGAATCTCATCCCATACTGATAAAAATAGTCAAGGGTGGCCAGCACTACTAACACAACTGGTTTTGGTTCATTGGAAACAATGGTGAAACTTGCTGTTCTGAGGGATACCACAGTGCTTGCTAGAGTAAATTCAGCAGGTTATTTCAAGCCAGTTATGCAAGACAAGAGAAGATATATAAAGTGAGGGTAAAGGCAGATATGATCATTCCATTTGAAATACATACACTCTTTTTATGTACTTTGAACATATGATGCTAATTATATTTAAATTATATTAGTGAGATTGAATGCAGTGAAACAAAAGGGCTATAACTGTGTTTTAAAGAGTCTCATGAAGGTTAAGTGAATCCCTAGGGTCCAAGCAGCCTGTTTTATTCTGCTATTCTGACATTTATTAGCATATGACTGTGCCAAGACATAGGCAGGATGCTTCTGCAACAGAGTCTAACCAGATATACTAAAACATTTTAAAAATAATTGCTTGTATGCTCCACTTACGCTCTTAAACAGATGCTGATGCAGTAGATTGCACACACAGAATTGTTTAGCCTGTCTCTAGCCTGGATCTTAAAGTGAAGTTTGAGTCCAAAATGAAGAATTCTAGGAAAACTTACGGGAGAAATAATTGTACTTAGGAAACTGGACAAAAATTTTGGTTTTACCCTCTGGAGGTATGTTCTATTTCATCTCAGATATATTCATCATGATCTACTGACAAAGAACAACTCTATGAAAGTGGCCACAATATGCTTTAAAGCATTGGCAGCAACAACAAAACAAAACAAAACAAAAGTAGAAAAATAATGATTGCAGTCAACTTCAAAAAGAATTACCTAAGAGTAAGGAAGCATGCTAAAAATATGCTAAACAGGGTAGCTAAAAGATGATAAAAAGCTGACTAAAAGAGTCAAATCCCTGCAAGCAGAATGAGCACAATTAGAGACTACACCAAAGGTAAAAAGGATATGCATACTTCCTGTCATGAAAGATTTGAGAAAAGCTAAAGGAAGCCAGCATGGCTAAACAACAGTACAAGAAAGATTAGCAAATGCAAGAAGGCAAGTTTGAAGTGGTGTCCAAATATGGAACTAGAGAGGATGAAACTTTGGCAGGTTAAATATAAAAACAGAGTAAGGCTAACCAGAAGACCACTGGGGAAAAAAAATTGCAAAAAAACAACAATAAATATTTTTTTAAATATATCAGGCACAGGGAATCTGTCAGAGAGTCCAAAGAGCCAGCAGATAGTCAAAGGATTAAAAAAGTGCTGAGGGATGACAGTAAAAAAAGGGCCATAAAAAAAAAGAAACAAAATTGCACCTTAATTTGCACCAGCATTTTTTGTTTACTGTTTTTGTTTTGTTTACTGTGGATGCACGTGAAAGGACTTTCAGAACAGAAAACTTCTTTACTGAGAACTCATTGAAGAGTTGACTGAAATTTAAATGCTAGCTATGGAAGGAATATATAAAAAGAATGGTAACAGCCAGGACCAAGTGACATTCACCAAGGAACTCAAGATTAAAATGGTTCAGCCAGTAAGTGTGATGTACAGCCTTTGAATTAGAAATGTCTGGGTGCCTGTAGACTGGAAAGGAGCAGATAAGATGCCATTTTTTGAAATGGGTTCTATGACAGAACCAATGAACTAATGACTAGTAAGCTTATCATTTTCACTGGGCAAATTGAACTGGTGTGGTTGACACACCTGAAGGATGGGATGCCATCCAGAGGGACCTGGATGAGGTCAAGAAGTGAGTCCATGGGAATTTCATGAGGTCTAACACGACCAAGTGGAAGATTCTGCACCCAAGTCAGGGTAACCCCTGGTATGAATCCAGGCTGAGGGATGGACAGAGGGAGAGCAGCCCTGCTGAGAAGGACTTGGGGGTGCAGGTGGATGAGAGGCTGGACATGGCCCAGCAATGGCACTCACAGCCCAGAAAGGCAAACGTGTCCTGGGCTGCATCCAAAGCAGCGTGGGCAGCAGAGGAGGGAGGGGATTCTGCCCCTCTGCTCTGCCCCTGTGAGACACCACCTGCAGGGCTGCATCAGCTCTGGGGTCCCAGCACAGGAAGGACAGGAGCTGTTAGAGTCCAGAGGAGGCCACCAAGAGGAAAGGTTAAGGCCATTGTGATTGTTTGGCCTGGAAAAGAGAAAGCTTCCAAGGTGACCTAATTGCAGCCTAACAATACCTGAAGGGAGTCTACCAGAAAGGTAGAGAGAAACTTTTTGCATGGGGATGTAGTGAGGGCAAGGGGTGAGTAGCTTCAGCCTGAGAGATAGTAGATTTAGATTAGATCATAGGAAGAAATTATTTACTGAGTGTGGTGAGGCACTGGAACAGATTGTCCAGAGAAATTGTGGATTCCCCACACCTGGAAGTGCTCCAGTCCATGTTGGATGGCACTCTGAGTAACCTGGTCTAGCGGAAATTGCCTGTGCCCATGGCAGAAGGGTTGGAACTAGATGATCTTTTTGGGTCCTTCCAGCCCAAGTCATTCTCTGAAATTGCTGGTAAATACAGCAATGAAGAGAATCAGCAGACACATGAACAAATACAACACAGTGCAGAAGAGCCCAAGGTACTCTTGAAAAGGGAGGCTCTACCTTACAAGCCTCCTGGCATTCTGTGAAGGAGATAACAAGCTTGTTCATGGGCCACATGTAGCTTGTGCTGTTTTTTACTAGGCTAGAGTTAATTTTCTCCATAGTGGCTAGTATGGGCCTACATTTGGATTTGTACTGGAGAAGGTGTCAATAACTCAGGGATCTTTTAGCTATTGCTGAGCAACATCAGGGCATTTTCTTCTCCTCATACTGCCCCAGAGCAAGGAAGCCTAGGGTACTCGGGAAGCTGGGAGGGGTACAGGTGAGACCATGGACCACATTGACCAGAAGTATATTCCACACCATACGGCATCTCGCTTAGCATAAAAAACTGTGGGAGGGGTTGACCAGGGAGCTACTGCTGGGGGACTGAATGGGTGTTGGTTGTTTGGTGGTGAGCAATTGTTTTAATTTGCATCTCTTCTCTGTCTTGTGGTTTATTTATCTTTGTTATTTTACATCATCATCATTATTATTATTATTATTGTTAAGCTGTTCTTATCTCAACCCAGGTATTTTCTCACTTTTACCCTTCCAGTTCTCTTCTTCCCATTCTACAGGGAGTGATGAGTGAGCCAGTGGCTGCATGTGGCTTAGTTGCCATGGGGTTAAACCACAACACAGCTGCTGCAGTCTACCTGAACTTCCAAAAGGCATTGAATGAGGTTCTCCATCAAAAGCCTTTCTGGGGACATATAATAAGAGTGAGTATTTATACATGAATTAAAGACAAGATAAAGATAAAAAAAAATTGATACCTGAAGAAGGTCTACATACATGTGTGCTGAGATTGTGCTGCTTAAGCTTTTAGAAAATAGCAGTACAGTATTTCATGTGACTACTACATTATTGAAGGAGAGTGAAAATAAGCATTAGCAATGAAGCGCAGAAGGAAAGCATGAGACATGATGACTGGATGTTAAAATGGCAGACAAAACTCAGTGAAGTGCTGCACAAGAGAAGACAAAAAATGCTGACAGACCCCACAGGAATGAGTTCAAGAATGCAGACGTTTCTGTGCTCAGTACTCAGTAATTATCAGGAACAACAAACAATGTTTAAAAGTATTAAGAAGAAAACAGAAAGCATCAGTATGCTACTGAATAGATGCACCATTTTTCTTTGGCTAAAGAATTATCAAATAAAACTTGTAATTGGCTGGGTCAAAACAAGCAAGATAATGTAGCTGAACTAAGAAGTTTTATGCCAGAAATTTTCAAAGAGCTAATAAAACACAAAACAATCAAGAGCAACTAAAAGAAATATCATCCCTGACACAGCAATTTAGGCACTGAGCCACAAATTCTTGGAAGTCCAGAGAGTATTCCAGGGAAGTAATACTGTAAGTTCCCTTTAGCTCTGTATTAGTTGCCCCTGGAGAAGAGGAGACTTAGGAAGGACTTAGCAGCAGTCTTCCTTCCTTCCAATACCTAAGAAGAGGCTGCTGAGAGGACAGAGATTGAACCAGAGATCTTCTGATGAGCCTTTCAACCTGAATGATTCTGTATTTCTGTGATGCATTAAGTTTCAGAACTGCTAGAAACATGCTACTGGGCTATCTGGGCTTTAGTCCAATCCAGTGTACTAGCTCTCATCTTACACATATGTATGTAATAGAAACACTGTTAAAAACTCATGGTAAAATTCAAGCTCACTAGGAGCTCACCATCTCTGCGAGCTGGAGGTGTCACTTGTATTTCCACCTTCAAGAAACAAGACTCGCATTCTGAGTTTTACCTTTATGTTTTCAAGAAGAAATAATATTGAAATCCTCACAAATAATATAGATTCAAATATCCTATTTGAGTCCTTTAAGAGAAAATTTGAAAGAAGTTTTGTTCCCCAGACTCACCAGCAGGATACTGAAACACGCCCAGGCTCACTTTTTTATCTGGAAGGTAGAGGGAATTATTAGGGGGCTACTGCCTTAGATAACAATAATAGATAAAGGAAGTGGTTGAGAATATGAAAATGGAAAATAATTTGCATGCAATTGAACAGAAAACACTGCAGTGCAACTCTAAAAAGAGCAAGGAAAGGATGGAGTGAAAGCAACAAGACAATGACAATAAATCAGTTGTTTTAAAATCTAACTCAGGCGTGTGTGGATTTGATCTCCTGGGAAGGTAGATAAAAGGAAAAGTAAAGCATAGAAGCAAGTACTTACTGAAAGAAACCTTATGAAATGCACAATTAACCTGATACACAAAGAAGAGAGGAGGAATGGCTTTTGCTTCATTGGGTGTAACTGAAGCAGAAAAAAATCCTTACAAGAGGTGGAACACATCAAAATATACATGAGAAAGAATCAGTATAAAGGAAGTGTATGAGATAAATCAAGTGTTATTGCTAAGTGTTATTGAGAAGTAGCAGGTGAAGAGAGCTGGATAAGAACAGGAAGGATTTAGCAGTGTGCTAGAAGACAAAGAACATGGTGTTAAATGGAAGGCAAAAGAGGAGTGTCCTTGTTCGTACCCCTTAACTCCCAATGCTACAGAAAATCAGCTGTGCAGGAGCTGGGATGGGAAATAATCAGGACCTTTATAGAAACTACAGGTCTGAGCCATATTAAGGATATGCCACTTTTATACCACTTCAGGATTTGTGTCAGTTTGTGCAGAAAGTGAATCCAGTCAGACTTGAAAAAAAGCACAGTAAATTAAATAATTTGGCTCAGGTTCTCCTGAATAATTATTTGTTCGAAGTGGATTGGGCTGGTGAGTAGCTAGAATATGTTTATCACAGAAATTACTGCACTCACTAATAAGCCTTTTGGGCCTTTACTGGCTGAAAGCTGGAGTCCCCAGGAATGACAAAAGCATAAGTTGGGTATACTGTGGGAGGGGAGATGATGTGATTTGCACTTATATCTTAAAGGACATTCATACTGTCACATCATGGCAGAAACAGACACTTCTGCACACATAAATGGTTTCTGCAGGAAGGCCACACAAGAGTTATGCAGCAGTCTTGCATCCAGAACCCAATACAGGAATGACTCAATCAAAATTGAGCCGTCTTTATTTTGTTTTTGCTTGCAGTACTCATAATTATGAGACTCTTTTTGTAGACTGATAGTCATATCCATGAATATGTTTCAGTAATATGTGGCTTACCTCATGGGTGTTTAGAAGTCTTTCATTCAAGTTTGTTATATGGATATTGAGGATTTTCTGAATACCTCCTTGATACCCACGAAACTTGCTATAAAGACATGTCACAATGAAAAATGATAACATATTTTAGAATGATCTTTAAGGTCTCATTCAAATATGAAATATGCAGTACTGTAAACTGCAGAATTGTGTAAGCTTGTTTAGGAAAAAAAGGCTTCTGGTCTTGTTAGCACCAGGCAAACACAGGATACATTTAATATATTTGTATAACAATAAATATAATTATCCCATACATAGGGATAGAAAAATGGCATTATTCATATAGGTATTAAGGATTGAAGCACCAGAGACATTCAGGAACCAAGCAGAAGTCAATAAAAATACTGTCTTATAATTTATTATTTTTATAATCTGCGACACGGATTTCTTCACTTTCGTCACTTTGAGCTCAGCCAATAAACAAGATACAAAAGGTATATGGAGTCTTGTGCCTCTGAGCTTTCTATATCCATTGGCAAGCTCAAGAACTGATCAAAGTTTAAGCTCCCAACATGAAATGAAAGAAAAGCATCTAAAAACAGAGCGTCTGTTTTGTGGAGTGTTTTTTGCTTCCCAGGAAGTGAAGGCACAAAGTATGCATTCCCACCAAACAACTTTATAAAACATAAGCCTCTAGGTATTCCCATAGACACCATCTACCACAGACTATTTAGTTTTCCTCTTTCTAGCTCCAGGCTAGTTTCATAGAATGTCTGAAGAGCCCATAAATCTCTCTTCAGGCATCTAAGCCTACATGTACATTAACATGTAATTTCGCAAACTACATTGGCAGACTGAAGCTACTGGTGTCCCCACATCCACAATATGTGTGTTTCAGGGCTCATCCTTCAGACTAGATCTAGTCTGATGCCTTGAACTGAACAGCTTCATCATATCCATGATTCATAGCTGCTCCAAGAACTGGTCAGTTGTTTGGACCGTCACTAGGGGTTAGAGCACATCTGAAAGTTCCTGCAGAAATTTTCTGGATTAATTTCACACAGATAAAAACTAGTACATGTGCACAAAAGCTGCTCTATAGCCAAGTCAATGTGCATCAAGTGGGGATGACCAAGAGTTAGTTTCAAAGCTACACTACTGCACTGAATCAACACATTCACATAAAGCCTATCTCCAATACGGGCGTGTCGACAGTCTTCTGATTTGAACATAAAACTGCACATAAAATAAAACTTATGCTGGTAAAAAAATTAGCTCAGAATTTCCTCTGTGCAAGTGAAACCAAATTCTACCTTCATCTTCAGAGCAGCAAAATTTACTTTTGTATGAGAAATGGACGTACTCCATTGACAACACCCTTCTGGAGGGTGGAAGCAAAACCCTGATGAAAGGGCTGGTGTGGCTACAATGCAGACATCTGAAAGGGAAGAGAAGGAGGGAGGGCTTATGGCCAGGAAACACATGGTCTTCCATGCTTCGTGTTCTTCCTTCCATTGCTGGAGGTCCTCACTGTTTGCACAATCTCTCTGCTCCAGCACAAGAAGGACAGGGTGAAAGTGAGTGATCAGAGAAGTGCAGGACCATCCTTGCAAGCAGCAGGGTTATGGCTGACTGTTACTGGAAGAAGAAAAACCACTTGGTCCTGTCTAAGGATGACAATATCTGGAAAATCACCAACTGCAGCAAGCCATTATATTCCTGCTTCTCTTAGCTTCAGGCATCTAGCCCTAAAACTACTGTAAGGGTGTTGCCTGTTATCCTTAACTTACTGTGTGATAAAATTCTGTGCTTTTTGGACTTCAAAAATTGCCCTGCATAGAGATGACTCTCCTGTGAAAACAAGGCATAGGCAAAATTAACCTGGGGCACAACTGATCCTGGCCAAGCAGTGTTGACCTGGAAACCAGGTCAAATGCTGTACAAGGTAATGAAATGAAAGCCCCAAATTTCCAACTCAATTTGTATTAACAGGCAACAAAAATTGTCTGACACACATCACTGCCACTGTCAAGGGAGAATGGTGGGTGCTAAAGGCCAGAGGTATAATAAAACCATTGCAACTGGAAGACTTGATGGAATGAAAGCTAAGGAGGAGAAAGATGGCATGGTTGTTGAGAAGTTTTGTTTTGCAGGTTGAGAAGCATGATTAGAAAAACTTGCAATTTATCTGTGAATTTTTTTCTGGGTCAACTGCTCTAATGTTTTATTGACTTACAGCCTTACTTAGACAGTAACAAGGAAAACACCAAAATGTCTTTCTTGGCATATAACTTTCTCTATTCCCCAGTGCAGTTAGCTCAGCACTTACAGGTCAAACCTTGGCTAAAATGAAATTGGAGAAGGTCTCAGAAAAAAAAATAGAAAAAAGTGAGAATGTTGTTAGCCCAACCAAAGTGCTTAACATTGGCCTTAACTATTTTTAAAGCCCTTGTTTAAATTTTAAAGCAGTAAGGGATTAAGAACAAACACATGCATTTCTCCTCTTGCTTCGCTTGTGTGTAAGTAATTTTAAAGGTCAAGCATAGCTTTTTTGGTCCCTGAAAAAGCTGTCTGCATTTTGAAAGTTAAAAAACATAGGCCAGATCATCAGCAAATGTAAACTAGCAAAGTTTATCATAGTCAACACAGCAGGACAATTTACACTGGTTGATATTCTGGCTGCTGTTTTGTAGCATTCCAGGAGGAAAACATTACAATGTTTTTTAAAGAAATATAACCTGAAAAAGGAGAGACAGATTTCCCTGTTTGAGTCTCTGCCAGAGGGAATGAACTCATAAGGAACATAAATCAAGGGAACGAGAACAGGCAGTTGAAGTCCAGCTCTGGTGATGACAGGTACATTGTTTTTTTAGGTTTCCAGTAGAAAGCCAGGGTCTGCATGCAGGAGCTCTCTACCGAGCCACAAAGAGCACCATAGCTTGAGGATTCCATTAATTCCAGTAAGTATATTGATGTAGTCATTAGAAGAGGATCACATATGCTTCTGACACAAAAGTTCTCCTAAAATATTTTACAGGACCTGTTGGTGTTCCCTGGACAGAAGAAACAAGTCAGCAGCTTGAAGATTCCAAGAATTAAATCAGGAGTTTCCCAAAGCTGACTTTAGGATGTGGCACTAATTATACTGTTTTCTTCATAAGGTTTACCAAGTGTTTCTTCTGGGATATCAGACATGAGTTTTGTAATTAAAAAAAAAATATATATAATTCACTTCTCAGATGTCTTTTTGCTGATTCTTGCCATGACGATGAAAAAAAAGCAGAGTGACATCCCAGATCTCTCCTTCCAAATATGCCACTACTGCAGATCCAAAGGATGCTTAGGACCTCATTCAAAAGATAATCAAATCAATGATATACCTAATCAATAGAAAAAACAAAGTCAATATTATTGGCTTCATCCTGTTTCCATGGAAGTCTAGGAAGTAAATTTTCAATGGCAACAACATCAAATAGTACTATAAGTTTAAAATTCCTCATGAATAAAACACAGAGTCTCACAATCACACAATCATAGAATCTTAGAATGGTTTGGATTGGAAGGGACCTTGAAGATCATCAAGTTCCAGCCTCATGCTGTGGGCAGAGACACCTTCCACTAGACTAGGTTTCTCAAAGCTCCATCTGACCTAGCATCTTGAAAGACTGCATGAATAAAATGAGTAGCTCCCTATTAAAAATTTTTGCTATTAAAATCAGGCTTTTATTTTCTTTCCCAGCATCTCACAAGGAGACATTTGATGCTCTAGGAGAAGGATTTTTGAATCTGCCTTTTTTTCTCTGCTCCCATACTGTAATCACTGCAGAATTTAAAGAGCATATTCATGTGAGAACACTCTATTTCCTAATTAGGGACAATTGGTATGTTCAGGTGATTATTTTTCTGAGTGTCTGAGAAGATATGATCCTTCTCAGGCGGTCTGGTATCATGGGCTTAGGTCAAAACAAATACTTTCTTTCACCACTTTTTTCCCATTTCAGTACATGTAAATAATAGCTAGGCTACAGTCAGTTTTTAACTTGTTTTTATAACACCCATAATCACAATTCTAGGATCTAATACAATAAACACTTCCGTGACTACTGTTAACAGAAGGTGAATAGCAGTAGTTACATAAGGATTACTCCCAGTGCATAAGTGTTGAAAAGTATGGGGACAAATACCCATCCTTCCTTCCTGGGTGTTTAAGAGATTTCTAATCCCAAATATAAGAGCAAGAAAAGCCAAACATTAAACTGCTGTACCCTCCACATATAAGGATTCTTTCCTAGTACAAGCATGAACAGGGTACTGGGATTTAGGCCACATGAATATAAGCCCTCAATAGAATTCTTTAAAGTGTCAGTTTTTAGTATTTTGCATTTTAAAAGTTCAACTAATTTCTACACCAGGATCAAAGTATGAGATTCAACCCCAAATATATGAATATCAACACACAAGCAAGATTTAGAACGCATCAATCGAATGATCTTTCACAACAGAGCACTCTTTCTGTGCTGAAGAGGCATTTCAGATTTCATCTGACGTGTAAGGCAATCGATTTATTTTGGTGCATTTATGTTACCCTATTCTGCTCTTTGACACCTGGTATGGTAAAAGTTCTTCCTGTGTAAAAATTTGTAAAATTATGGAGTTTAACGGTGATTCCTGGGGATACTTGTTCTATGGTGACAATTTTCCTATTCTTCTCTGCTTTAACTCTGTTCAAAATTACTAATAAACCTATGTAATGATTAATTTACTATAAGTATGTTGTTTGTAGTGAGTGATACATACTCTGAGACTGTATTAAAATGTTATAATAAATGCTACATAAATGTTACAGGGAAGGAAACTTTGTTCTGAGTGAAGCATCTTAGTTGTGTCTGCTCCCTCAAGAAACACTAATACAAAGTGTCAGTATGTAAGGAACCTCCAGAATCACAAAGCTTCGGTTATCTCTTTTAACCATATGCAGAAATTACAGCTATTCTGGCATGCATTTTCCAGCCCATGAAATACTAAACCCAAAGCTACTCTGCTTTTATGAAAATATTTTTAGAACACAAAAGGACTAAGAATATGAGGAAATGCCAAATCAATATTTAGTTTTGCATTTGTTAGTCAGGACATTTTCTCTCTTTATGCATCTGTTGTATGGTAAATGAAAAGGAGAAGCAGTAGATGAACGTATAATTAGACATTCAGCACAATTAATTCATCAAAGACACAGAAGTGTGGTTTCAACACACACAGTATATGTACCATTTATTAAATTTTAGAACTTTGATACAATACAGTCTAATGGTCACACTTTCTGTAAGGAATTTTCTATCTTTAATTTAAAAGGAGAGGGTGAAGAATTTTCTGATTTGCAAATTAAGATACATGACCAGGGAAAACCCCTAAACTCAATTCTTCAGCATGCAAGCAGACCTGAGCTTGAGCTGCCAGTCTAATTTGAATAGCTAGCAGCCAAGGCCAGCTTCTACTCCACACAGAAAATGAGCCACCACTACCACCACATTCCTGAAAGCCAAGTCCATCCTGTTTCCTTTTCTGCCCCATAATTAGAATCTTGTACCTTGTTGAGGCTGGAAAGCAGAGACAATAAAACCATCTTTCTCCTTCACCTTCCACTTCCATTATCAAGGCTATGAAAGCTTTGGGGCAGTTGCAGCTTGGCATGTACCTCTACAGAGCAGAACAGGTTAATTTCCAGGTTGCTTGTGTTCAGCTAGCATTTTACCAGATTGCTAAGGTTTTCCTGGGGAATACCAGTCCCAGAAAAGGAACTGCATTGTTTGCAGCTTCTAATTTAGACAAACTCAAAGACAGTTTCATGAGACAAAGGAAAACACATTTTTCTAGGCTTAATTGCTGATTTGCAGCATCCCTAGAGAAGATATTAGAATATTTAACACAAATACAAGAAAAAATGTACAACGAAAATGGAACATAGCAGGCAACCCAGGCTGCTTTCAGCTCCCTGAATAATTATTGTAAACTTGCTTCCACACATCCTGTAGAAGTTCTGTATGTCTAGAGACAGAGTGGAGCCTCCTTCCAGTACGTTAGTTCCCCTTGTATATAATTCCTTTTCTGCCAAGTAAGAAACCGAAAGACCTAAAGCCAGGTACTGCATGCTCATGTGGGCCCAGAATTCCAGAACTGAATGCTGCCATTTGTCTCTTCCTAATTTTCACGAATTCTTCCTTTATACATTCAATGGAGATTGGATTAACACAGCTATTCTGTTTAAAAACCAAACCTCAGCATTGTCACTAGCAGTGCTCTAGTAGCTAAATTTATCGTATCTTATCTTGCTGAGGAATCTTTGCTGTGTTCCAGGATCATTTGTTAATGTCACAGCAGCCACTGAAATGGCAGAAGTTCATTATATTGTTATTGTTCATACAGCATAACACAATTCTAAACAGAAGGTCAAATTCTGATCATGTGACTATGTATATAAATAAAGAATATTTCCACTGAGTGAGACGAAATTGTTGGAATAGCTGGCCAAAGATCTAATTTATTATTGTGGCATTCACAGAAATAGCAATTAGAAATAAACACATGGACACACATACAGTGACTAGAATATATAACACTGTCTTGCTGTAACATTAGATTTCTCTTAAAAAGCAAATGGGAAAAGGTAAAGATTATGACAGCACTTCGCAATAGTTTACAAGAAAATCCAATATCAAGCCTAAATTGCTTGAAATAAAAACTTCATTTGACTAAAGGAACTTTCCAATAGGCTATTCTACTGTAAACCATTTAGTTTAATTTTGCAGTTTTTTTACTGCTTCCTTAATCCAAGAGAACTGTCAATCATAATTTAGAATTGAGTGCAATCCTTTTTAATCCTGTACTTTGGCCAATGATTATTGAAGGCTTTTAAAAAAATGAACAGAGGTGAAACCCAACACTAAATCTGCCCATAACATTTTACCCTGCATCAGAGATAGGATCGGTTTCCAGCACTTCTCTTAGTTCTTCAGTTTCTAGTACTCTTCCACCCTCTCAGAGCATTGAAATAGGCAGGACTGCTTGAGGATACCTGAACACGTCTGAAACATCCAAAGCTTAGCACATGTCGTGTCTCCCCCAGACAAATGGAAAGCACAGAGAGAAGGGGTTTAGATGGCTGAGGATCTAGTTTATGTCACAGCATCAGCAAAGGATCAGGCTCCCTTAATGTGAAATATGGACACATTCATACGTGTTTTGAAAGATTACTTCTTGTTGGCATTACTGTCTTGTAAAAGACAAGTTTAAGGTATTCCCAGCTCCTTCCGACACAATTTATTTCATTGCTAGCTTGCCTTTACTGTGTGATTAGGTATTTATCCTGATTCCCTGCATAGCAACACATATAACATGAAGAACTTAGAACACATACTGATCCTTGCACCAACCAAGAGATGTGCCACTACCTTGTGCAGGCTGTGGACTTTATCACCTCTGTATCACTCACTACATGCCACATGAAATCAAATCAGGTGGTTCTACTGTAGAAAGAATAACCAGAAGATTATAAAGGACATTGGTGACAATGCTTCAGAGAGAAGTGCTTCTCATTGTAGAGAGGTATTACATAGCACTCTGTAGAGGCATACCGGCTACCAGTAAAAGCCAGATAGTAAAGAATTTCATGCACTAATATTCACCAGAAAGTTATGATTATTACCTTTCTGGCAGGACAGCAAAAGATGGCATTGTTCTCCAGCTCTTGCCACCTACTGTTCTTTCCCACCACCACAACATATCCTCCCCTCCATAGAATCATAGAAGCATTTAAGTTGGAAAAGAACTCTAAGATCATCAAGCCCAACCATTACTCCAGCACCACCACGTTCACCACTTAACCGTCACCCCGTGTCATATCCACACTTCTTTTAAGTACCTTCAGGGGTGTTGACTCAATCACTTCCCCAAACAGCCTTCTCCAGTGCTTTACAACCCCTTTGGTGCAGAAATCTTTCTCATATCCAATCTAACCCTCTCCTGGCACAGCCTAAGGATGTTTTCTCTTGCTCTGTCACTTGCTACCTGGGAGAAACATCAAAATCCCCCTGGCTACAACCTCCTTTCAGGGAGTTGCAGAGAGCCATAGGTCTCCTCTGAGCCTCCTTTTCTCCAGGCTAAACACCCCCAGATCACTCAAATACTCCAGACCTTCCTCAACATCTCTGCCCTTCTCTGGACTTGCTCCAGCACCTCAATGTCTTTATTTCTCCAAAATAAACCTTCTCTACGAGCGTTCAAAATTAATAAACTTTTCTTAAGGCAGCATTAATAGAATTCTTCACTCATTAAAGGTGAGAACTCAAGAGAGTCTCATACTTTAACAATTCTATATTGCTGCAGGGTGTATGGGGGGGACCAATTGCCTTATCTACATTTTCCACAGCTACAAGTGACTCTGAAATATTTAAAAGCTCAGATGATCTTAACGTTATTTCCTCTACAAAGCTTTTTTCTCCAAAATTTTATTCCAGATGCTGAAGAAAACCTCTGCTTTCCATATTTGTGATTTTTGCCTTTTAGGATTGGACTTAATATTTCATTCTACAAAGAAAAGAAATGTGTTGAGAAAGTAAATGTCTTAGAGAAGTTGAAGCTGGCAGCTCAAAGCTGTCTATTTGTCACTAGCCGCAGTATACAGCTGTAGAGCTCCAGGATCACACACTGCCAAGGGAACAGCAACCAATTTCAGTGCCAGGGCTGGGAAGCAAGAAGTTGGCAAGGATACACTCCTCCTTCTATACAAATGGATACACAGGGAAGCAGGGACAGCTAGGGCTAAGTCTGAGAAGAAGGAGGAGGAAAGGCCATTCAAGCACAGAGGGCCGAAGCTCCTGAGGAAAGGCTGACATTAGGAGCTGCAGAATTTGTTGATAGCAATTTTTAGCTGCTGGCTCCCGTCAGATTTAACCACATCATTTCCAGTACCAGCCTGAAGTATGCTGCCTGCTTCACTACATAACCTCCTTTCCTGTCTGACAGAAAAATCATGCCTTCATTCATCCTCTTTTTAACAGGGTAACCTCTGACAAAAGACAGAACATTGAATTTACCTAAGTTATGGTGTGATTTTCCTGTAAAAAGGCACAAAAAAGGTTACATTGTTAGTCTAGAGAAAATATAAACAGACGTGTAAGATATGTAACAAACAATTAAGCACCAAAAGTATACTAAGTGCACTTCTGTAAATTCTACAATAGTCAAAGGACACAAGGTAACTAAATGATATTCAAAGGCAGTTGGATTAAAATAGAAAGATTGTTTATATTTTACAAGATGCATAGTCAGCTTGTGAAATTGATAGAAATACAATAATTGAATAATGACTTCAGAAAATTTTAATATTAAAATGAAGTTGATAACAAAAATATTTGCATTACATTTCCTCTCTTTTTCACTCATGCTTTCCCAATGCTTTCTGAAATAACCCTTTACTGAATCTATGACTATAGAAGAAAATATGGGAAACTACCTTTCTGAAAACAGCCGAGGGTGGTGACTGTCAGAGAGCATTGCATGATGAGAGAAAAAGAAAGAAATTGAAAGTCATTTAACACAGTTGTCCAGAGCTGTAAACTCTGGGGAAAGAGATGTGACATGATTCTGTCCTTATAACCATAATACTTTGAATTCATACTACTTCATAAATGAAAACAGACTGAACTACATTTCCTTTTTTTTAACCACTCTTTAAAATTAGTTAATTACTTACTAAATTAATACATTTCACAGATTGAATGTATTAAATGAGAATTACCCCTCTTACACAAAATGTTAAGAAAGATGAACAGAACGTCATCCTTTCAACAAACAGGTGGAACTTTTTTTATGAAATATGGTGGTTAACCCCACATGAAATCCATCTGAGGAATGACTTACTTAGGCTAATTCATGTATCACAGCTCTACATTTTGCACTATTTCCAAACTAAAAGGTGGGAGAAAAATGTCATCTTCACATTTCTTGATGATGTATCCTGTCAGAATCTCAGGGCTTTGCATGGATTAGCAGTGCCATCTTAGTGAAAATGAAAACCAAATGAAAAGAGTTTAATTCTGTATTTCCTTATGCTGTAAACTGAACCATCAGTTTGGGTGATTTAAGCTATCGCACAAAAATTAATTTCAAACATTTCTCATCATTCTTGCCAGGGCCCCTGTTTGGAACAGGGTGCCTCTCTAGACCAGCACTGAAAACACCCGAGTGACAGTGACTCCTTGTAAATGGAAAAAATCCTTAACTTTCTACCTTTCCTCTCTCTTTATCCTGCAAAGGGTGTGGATTCTCTGACTGGTCTCCCCATCCTCCCTTCTTCAGCACTTTAGAAGCTTTAGCTGAGTGTTTCCTTCCAGTAATACAGGATGATGAAAGTTTCTCAGTGCACCATAACACCTTGTTGGTACAACAAGATCTCATTCCTTTAGTGAGCTCCAAGAGCAGAGGACCTTAGTATGGGAGAGAATACTTCAGCATAAGGTCATTTCTGCATTATTCCCTTTGTTCTGGTTAATAGAATGCTTTGATTGAATTTCCAAACCTCCAAACAGAGGAAATTCCAGAATTAAGGTTGGCTTTTACAGCACAGGTGTTGTGGTCGGGTATTTCCTGAACATCTGTTTTACCAACCTTTTTTTTTTTTTCTCAGTATAATTTGCAAATACTATTTATAGTGTTTGCAGTAGAAGAGAAAGTCCAAACCACAGCTTTAGGCCTGGACACATTCTCTGGCCCCAGGGTAAGTGGCAGAAGATGATTTGCATCCACACAGCAAAACTCTCTTCCTTCCCCAGAAACTGCCTGCTCGAAACAGGTCCTGGCTTGTACTCTTCCTCTGAGCTCAGGCCTGGAGATCACAACGCTGGCTGGACTGAACCCATGCCAAAATGAGTGCTAAAAGTTAAGCTGCAGAGACCATTGCATGCCAGTACTTGAGCTCAGGCTTGGTCTCTGTTTCATTTATTAGTGTACATATTGTCAGTAGGCTGAGGAGGAAGATCAAAAAGTAGTAGAGAAAGGAAAAAGCTATTTACGGTAAAGCATAACTTCAGCCCAAGAACAAACAGGTATAAATTAACAATGAATATATTAAGCTTCAAATTAAAAGATGGTTTCCAGCCACAAGGTGAGTCAAATTCTAAAGCAACATTCCCATAGAAGAGCAAGAGCAAGAAGATTAACTCATTGTATGCTGGAAATGGATAAACCTTCAAATCAAGGACAGAATGATGCAGTTCTTCTTGCAATCTCAGCCTAGGAAGTCCTTCTACTCCTACCTATGTTTTAATCCTTGCTACAGTCCTAACACAACCAGACTTTATAAAATAAAGAGAAAAGGGATGACATAATATGGCTGTGAAGTCACTGTACCTGATACTGTACCTCTCCCATCCCTATACTAAATGCATTTTATGAAAAAAAAGTCTATTTTTCCTTGAAGAGGAAAATCTCAGTTTTCCCTGTAAATGGTGAATATTTACATCTAATACCATTTACACAGCATTTTGTTCCCAAATGAACCCATTTTATTGTGAAACTCCCTAGGATTGTAATTACTGTGACTAGGATGACATAGACTAATGCAAATCAAGAGATATGAGCAACAAATCAAAGAACAGAGATATTTATTTCTCATACATTTATCACTTCCAAATTACTGGAATCAAAACGTGAATATAACAAGGAGCTACTTAATTATGGTACAATTATAAACTGTTATTTTCTTTGGAAAAAGAATTATACAAGCAAAGTAACACTCTTTTTTTGAGCTTGTATAGCCATAATTAATGCATTAGGCATGATCTTATGAGAGGCAGAAAACATGAATTTTAGATATAATAAGCAGTGGTTGTCCTGTCCTGTAATAAGCTGTTGCACTGTAGTTGTTCAAGGGGATGTATCAGCTTGAACCTGCCTACCTCCAATGTTGCCTGGCTTGGTGATTGTAATGCATAATTATCTTCTTTTTCTCCCAAATTGGAAAATGAGCAAAATGCCAGGAAAGTGAAAAATCATGTGAATGTTGGGGAAATAATGATTATTTAATACAGTAACTATAATTCCTTGCAATTTCTGTAGGCAGTGTGTTTTACACTCTCCTTGGATATGCTCCTTGGAAGCATGAGCTGTGGTCATATAAACTACAGCACTCTGAAGAAATTGCTATCTGTATAATACAATAACTCCTCCTTTTTCATTCAACATCTCTGGGGACACCATTCAGCAGATGGCTGGTAAACTTCAGCAAGAGAATATTTTTCAGAGTTAGGGCTAATAGCTGCATCTGCTGATCAGAGATTTGAGCACTGCTCTCCAAAACTCCAACCAAACACAACACAAAAACTCTGCAAGGAAGAGCAAATCATCCTTCTGGGCTCAATATTCCATCATTTCAGAAAAAGCAAAAAAGATGTTGCTTGCACTCTGGTAAACTGAGCCATGCTGAACACTGCTGAACATAACCACTAGCAACTACCACAGCATGGTGCACACAGCCTCGAGGCTGGGAAAACAGCCAATCTGTCCAACCCCAGGTATACTCCAGTCTCTTTTTGAATGCCAAGAATCAGAGTTGGATGGGCACCATTTATCCCTGCTACCTCCCCCTGCTGATAGAAGGAAACAGAGGCATACCATCAGTCTCCCTGGTCTTTCAGAAGCACACATACAAGTAATTCTTCAAAAGAATAGTGTTTTTTAGTGCAATCTCAGATTCAGACCTCTCTTGGAAAACATGTGAAGAAAACCCTGAGAGTTAAGACCAAAAAAATCTTTGAAATGCTGCTGTCCTCTGATCTTCTTGGAACTTTAGTGGCTGCAAAATTTTACAAGAGTTTCAAGGAGCTTCACATTTCTGCTAACATCTGTGAACATCATGAGGGTCACCGGAAGCCAAAAGGAGATTGGCTCCAAAAGGATCACAAAACTTCAGCAGCATCAGCTTTTCCCAGGTTTTGTTCTCCCAGGCACCATTTTTTTCCTAGCTGAGAATTCACCCATACCAGTGAGATCTTCAGAGGCTACAACTGCAGCATACTGAAAGAATAGTAGAAATAAGATTTCATGTAAGTCAGATAATGGTTACTTTTTAGTATCTACAACTATATTTTTACTCTGATTGAGTTTTAACAGCATCAGTGCAACTTCCTATTTTGGGCTTGTCTTCCTTGCCAAAAAGTGCTCTTAGTAAAACAGAGTATCCTTTGCATGCTAATTAAAATGTCATGTTACTGGAAAGTAAACCAGTAAAGACACCAATAGCCAGAAGCACTTTTAAACTTCCAATAAAAGTCCATCATTTTTTCACTCCATCAGTATTGCAGACCAGGATCATACCCAAATAAACAAAGCTCATCTTCCTTCTACTGACAACAACGACTACACTCCAGCTTTTTCTACCTGCTGTCTCCATATCTGCTTCTGGGCAAATAAATCTCACACACAATCACGTAACTCCAGCCTCCTTCACTGGCACTTCTTGAACAGATTTCTAATAGTTTGAAGCTCCCTGGCTCCACTCCTATAATGTACTGCTTGCTTCTTCTTTTTCCATTTAGATGGGTTTTGGAGAACCATCATAATGAGATACAGAGGTATCAAATGAGACACAGAGATACAAATTCTGTAACTTCAATAAACAATTGAATTTCAATCCAATTTTTTTCCTTTGGAGATGTCTCTGTTCATCCAGAATATTGCATTTTCCCCCAGCTGGTGTTAAGATCTGATTAGCGAGAGATGCCCCTGCCTGAATTAAGGTACAAACGAGAACATATGCCAAAGTCATTAACACAGATTTTATTTATCAATGAATGTAAATTAGAGAGATAGAAAGAAATCGAAAAGAGGCACAGGGTAGAAGGAGAGAGACGGTTCAAGCAGAAGATAGTCACCACCCATGGATCCAACAAGTGTTTCTGTTCATCCTTCTTTACCCCTGGAGGGGGTTCTGATGTCATTCAAAATGTCACTATTTATATGTTTTAACAAGCAAAGGAATTAATACTCATTGGCTACAACGTTCTCTTGTTCTATTGGTTAAATTATTCTCTCACTTCTAATTTGGTCCCATGCTCAGTCTTTTTTCTGAGTAAGTAGGTTTCTTGGGTCGATGGGTTGTGAGTCAATGACCGCTACCTCCCCCTGCCAAAATTAACTTTTGCCCAGTCTGAGCTGATTTCAGCACAGCTGCTGAGTTGGCTTGCCTTGTGGTCTGTAAGTTCTGCATTCTTTACGTCCATTATCAGTGATAGATTATTCTACCCCCAGCCTGTTACCCTCCCCCTAGGTCTGAGATAAAACCATCCTTTTCTTATCTCAAGTTCCCTGTGGCGGCTTAATTTACAAGGATTCTAAATTCCAAGAATCCATGAAGGCATATTCAAGGGGCTTCAGTGGTTGTTGGTGGTCACAGATGCCATCTGTCCCATAACTTGGGATGATCTTTGTTTGGCCAGTGATACGTGTATGAGTAGCTGCCTCTTTACACAGTTTGCCACATTGGGAATTTTTGTCCGGATGCGTTAACCAGGATCTCCCCTCCACCAGGCCTGGAGTTACTGCCATCCTGTTGCTTTGTTCTGTGCTTATTTCATGACAAAGTCCTTCTGTGGCCCAAACAGTGCTTGAGACAGGCAACTGTGCTCTTTATGTCCTTACAGCTGTTTTGTCAATGACTCTGCCAAATGAACTATGATTTTACCATATAATAACTTAATTATCCTTAAAATCGGAGTCTGTACTAACATAGTATGAAGAATTAGTTCCATGGAAACTGCTTCTTGCAAATCAATCTTTAGAGACAGGTCATGTGAATTAAAAAAATACACCTGAATCCTGTGCTTTTATGGTGCTCAATGAGATAAAAAGTGGCTCTGTAGTGGTGTGCATGTCCCCATAGACCTAAGTATTGATTGAGTCACTTGTTTATTCACTGACCAGTGATATTGAATATCTGCAGAAGTTCCCCCTGTCACTTGTATACAGTAAAAAAGATGCATGATGCTTAGAATAAACTAACAGCCCCTTTGGTAACTATTGAGCATAAGGCTCAATTAAAAATTCAGAATATGTACTTCGACAGAATATTAAATATTGGTTTTGGTTGTGCTTTGAAATTAGAATGCACAAGTTCACAATCACAGAATAGCACCTAGAACATTTTGTGGTATCAAAGATAAAGACTTCTTAAGGAGATAGTTATCCCAAAGTACTTCCCAAATGTTAAAGTAATTAATGTAATTTTCTTTAAGTCTTGCAAGGTTTGTCTTTTCTGTAGAAAGTCATTCCTCTACAATCATGTACTTCTGTAAATAAAACCTAATGAAGTTTGAGGCCATCTTTTGAGTTTCTTGGCTCTGGATGCCTCAATTTTAAATATAATTTTTTCAGTTCTGTGTGTCTGAAGTAGGTTAGGAATGTGTGTACTTAGCACTCCATGTCCTTAAAAAAGACTGGTGAGAGGCGATTTTCCTGAGCTGATGCTACAGGCCAGGTGTCAGTGCCAGCAAAGCACCCACATGCTCAGTCTGTAACCGATCAGACGGGATTAGTGTGCTATCTCTCTAATACTCACACACTGGTGTTTGCCTTCGCACCTTAAAGGGTTTCATAGGAGAAATTTTTTCAATTTTCCAAGCTGACGCAGAACACTTTTTAATCCAGCAATCTCAGTGGCTGAGGCTGGATGCGATCCTGCATATTCCCAGATTCCACCTGCTCCAGCCAGCAGCCAAGCTATCAGCAGACTGAGTTTAGGCATTCTTCACAGAGCTGGAGATATGGAAAGCACAGCAGATACTCCATAAAATTCCAGAATAAAAAACCCCAAACATTTAAGAGCCATTTAACAGCCATTTCTCAGCTGGTAAAGATGATGAGGCTTTTCCATTCATGTTAGACTGGAAAAGCTTAATTTTCAGTTGCTGGTATTTGCATACAGGCCAAACAGTACTCCTGGTGAGGACAATCCTGCTGAATGGGTGGAACTAAATCCTGTGAAGAGCTGGGATAACTAACGCTGTTTTCCATATCTTCTCTGTGAAGGAACCGGTTTTCACAAAACTATGACAGGGCCTGTGCTCACCTCCAAGCATTTAGAAATGCAAGTAAGGTAGGCCATAGAAGACTGAATGTGGTTTGCAGTTGTGCTTTGGAAAGCTACCAGTCAATGCACTAACGGTCCATGGCTAATCAGTTCTCACCTCTGGGAAATCAAAAGTTGGTACTATGTTGGAAATGGGCAAGACTAACAAAAGCATGTTAAAACAAACAAACAAACAAACAACAACAAAAAATATGCTTCCTTATGAGATACAAATGCAAGATATTAATGAGTTTAAAATAATGAATTCTGAATTTCATAGAAAAGTCTTCCCAAGCCAAAATGAGAACAGTGTCAGCAGTAATACATTTGAAAATTGCCAACACAAAAGGAAGAGATGAAAAGGGCACTACTTCACTATAGTTGGGCAGTAAACTCAAGGGCAGGTTCAAGTAGTCGGGTTGGGAATTGAGAGAAAAGGTGCATGATGCCAGGGTGGTAAAGAAACTTAATTATGCCCAAGAGTGTTTTTCATTCTGCACAATTACCAATAAGGAAACTGGATACAGGGCGTCCACAAAATTTTTCCTGTCATGACTAATGGTGAACTGTGATAGAGTTCAACATGGAGAAAGACCAGAAGTGTTTTCCATAAGATAGGAAAACACTTCTTTCACACTTTCCAGGCCTTCTCCTCAGGAGACTAAACTGGTCATCTGTTCTAAGGAGGAAATATGCCATAACATTTTAATTTCCTGGCCGTATTTGCTATGTGTGTAGACAGTGAAAGCATCTTTGGTTGATCACTGCTAGATGATACACAAACTGCCCTTTCAGTGAAGGAGGTCCTTGATTTCTTTTGTTGTTGCAGGCTTCCTCCCTTTCACTGCTTGTCTATTGCTTTAGAGGAAGAGACTATTACTATATGCATATAAAAATCTGACAAATTCAGCTCAGTAATAATCATGAAATGCAAAAAAAAACCTGACAAAAAGGGAATGAAACCATCAGTACTATCATGCTGTAAAAGAAAATTATTGACCCATTTTTCTGGTTTGGATGCAGAAGCAAAATTATGTTTATCTGCAAAATTACATTAGATGTTTATCTGATGAACTCCAAATATATAGCAAAGTTGCGTATGAGTTTGAAACCTTTCTGTACCTAAACAGCTCACCTTTACTTTGGCAGAAATCTAGTCTTTAAAAAAAAAATCATTAATTCTAGGTCAAAATCAGTCTGACTTTTCTAATGAAATCTTTTACACTCTGAGCATGCCTCATCTCCTTTAGGAAATGACCATTGACTGGGTCAGACTATTCTTTTTTCATTTTAATGTTCTTTAAATTTTCACCTAGTATGGTTGTTTCAGGAGATACTAGTTCCATAAACTGCTCTACATCCCATTCAATTCACACCCAAAATTTAATTCATATTAACCTTGGGAGCTGCCTTCTCTAAAGTGGACTCAAATTTTGCGGCTACTGCTATGATGGATTGGCCAGAAGACTCCAAGCAGTAACTCAAGTCGCTTTTCCACACCCAACACTAATGCATTATTTACACGGGATGCAAATTGTAATAGCATGTGAAAAGACCCGCAGGATCACCTTTGAAGAAGCGTTAGGAGGCACTGCTCAACAATTTTTCTGTGTCTGGAGCAGGTAAAGGAGTTTCTAAGCTCCAGCTGAAATGCTTATCCCAGTGCTTGACTTGCATTCACCGAGTATGGGAAAGCAGCACTGGAATGGCAATGGCAAACCCAGGGCTGCCACCTCGGCTGTGCGCGCCGCTGCAGCGGCTGCTCCGCTGGGAACACCGGGCACCGGCTGGGAGCCCCGCCAGCCTCCGAGCCCGCTGCCCTCCCCGCCGCGGGCCGAGTCGGCGCCCGGCGGCGGGTTCAGCCGGGGGGCACCCCCCTTTCCACCAGCGTGGGTGGGGGGACCCAACCCAAGGACTTGGCTCGGCGCCCGCAGCCTGGCTGACCTCAAATGCCGCGGCGGCGTGAGGCTTCCCTGCACGCCGCCAGAGCCCACCGCGGGCAGGGCCGGACACCCCCGCCCCGCTCCCCGCGGTCGGCTGGGATCGCCTGTCCCGGGCACCGCCGAACCCCCGGCACTGGGCGGGAGGAGCCCTCTGCACCCATTCCC